>ML265215.1:0-67677 GCA_005239495.1 Nicotiana undulata | reverse complement strand
TATATATATATGTATGTATTGACAATTAACTTAGATAAGAGCATAAGTAAGAAATTTATGCTTATTGTTTTAGACAATTCTTAATGTGATTCCTACAATAATGCTTATTGTTGGAAGAAATATTTATTTGTTGATGTATGCTTATTATTTTAGTCGAATGTTAGTGAAATATTTTTTTTAACGATATATTCATGATTTTAAAATTCATAAATTTTCAATCTATTTCTTTTACCTATATGGAGTCTCTTATTAGTTGAACTGGTAGTATATAAGGTCGTACAAAGTGTACTAAAACTACTCACTTAACCCATCAGCCTGTTAGAAAAGTAGAATTTTTTTTTAACATCATCAGTTTGCACAAAAAATGCATCTTAATTACTAAGTATAAAATAAGAGAATCCATGAAGATAAGTACGTTTCGCCAAATAATGTTTCATAACCAAGCAAGCCTCACAGGGAAGATGACTTACCTCTTTTCAGCTAAGTTTTCATAAAGAAAGAAAATTATACAAAAAAAAAGTGACAAAATCTAGGACTACTTATAAAATGAACTCTTTCAAGTATCATTAAAAGATAACGTGGTGTTGAAACACAGAAGTCTTCATGAATTTTAGATAAACTAATATTTAAAAGTTTGAAATTAATTGTGAAATTTTAAGTTTCCAAGAACTTAACCTTATATATTCGAAATTTTATTTATTATAGAAAGAAATTTGTTAGTTGGTAGAAGAAGTTACACAGATTTTTTTTTGATACATGAAATAATGATGTATAACATATTTAAAGTGTCGTTAGTATCTTATAATTCACGATATTTCATGGCAATTTTCATAAGATCAAATCATTAAGAATAGTTAGAGAAGGTCAAGTTTTGAGAGTTTGTGTAAAGAACATGTACTTGATGATTGAATAATTCAATTATCAGCAACTCTCAATAGCTTTATCAAGCTTCCTTCCTTCTCTAGTTTGTTATTGTATACGGTAAAAATCGAGGATACCCGATTTTACGGGCTAGAGTGTCACGATCCTAAAATACTCTGTCGTGATGGCGCCTATCATGAAATCAGGCAAGCCACACTTCATTTGATTTAAGTTTTCTTTCAGAAAAATCACTACATTCGTAGCAAAAGTCTCATTTATAAATTATTTAAAAGTTTAACACCATTAAAACATAAATAAAACGAATCCCCGATCTAGTGTCACCGAGTCATGAGCTACTATAAATACAATGTCGAAATATAAAACTAACATAATACTGTCTGAAATAATAAAATGTGATAGAAAGATAAAGAAGGAGAAAACGAGGCAGCGATCGCCAGCTTCTACTTCGAAGACTCCAAAGATACTCTGTCAACAGATCAGCAACCGCTACCGGGTCCCGATGTACCTGGATCTGCACACAAAGTGTAGGGGGTAACGTGAGTACACCAACTCAGAAGTAACGAACCCAAAATATGAGCTGAGAGGTAGTGACGGACTAAACCTCAGTAAATGTAATAAAAACATTGTACAAAATTTAGGCATGTTCACAGTTCTAACAGATAATGAAAACATAATATGTCAGACATGATCAATAACCCATGTATAACTCAGTATACTCTACATGCCAATGTATCAACAATGTGGAAATGCACATAGTTCTCACAACTCTCACATAGAAGTCCACTCAGCACTGTATATGGCTCTCAAGCCCAAGGAACATCCATCCCGGAATATACATAAACACAGGTGGCCGTAGTCACTCAGTACTGAGGAAGGCCAATCCATACCCATGGAGAAGATCCATCTTCGGAATACAAACACACGGACAAGATCCATGTCCATGGAAGCTCCATCCCTCAATATCGTCACTGCGCTCACTAGGGGTGTGTTACAGACTCCGGAGGGGCTCCTACATCCCAAGCGCTATAATAAACTAGATCCAGGGATAATCAATATAACATGTTGCGATGTGCAGCCTGATCCCATATATTTCACTCAATAAAAAGCTCTCGGCCTCACTCAGTCATCACTCTCCAGTCTCGCTCACATGGGCTCACAGATGCATGAACAAGCCCGAATCAATTATAAATGTACAAAATCAACAATTACCGAGACTGAGACATGATATGATAAGCTATGACAGGACTGAGTATACAACATCAATAAAACACATGAGATGACAGCAATATATGACCACTCGGGTCTCAACGGTATCAGCATGAAGCCTTAACCTAGTACTTAGCATGATTTCTAGCATGGTCACATTAATCACGTTGATAGAGGCACGGATATCAATCCATAAATAACCACTAAATGGTGTCATGGGATGAACTAGGTCATAAATTATACGGTGCACGCCTGCACGCCTGTCACTTGGCATGTGCGTCACCTTAATTATAATCATATAACATATAGTTCAGGGTTTTGAACCCTCATAACCAATTTTGAAAACATTACTTACCTCAAACCGGCTAAAATCCTAATCCACAATGCTTTTGCCTCTTGACTCGACCTCAAATTGCTCTGAATCTAACCAAAATCAGATTTATATCATCAATATATGCTAAAGGGACAAAGCCCACTCGAAAATTTTCAAATTTAACCAAAAATCCCAAAATTGACCAAACCCGACCCCCGGGACCACGTCTCGGAATTTGATAAAAATTACAAAACTAGAACCCCTATTCACTCACGAGTCTATCCATATCAAATTCATCGAAATCCGACCTCAAATGTCCATTCAAATCCCCAAAAGAATTTTCAAACTTTTCCTCCATTTCCCCCCAATTTCCACTCCAATTTTCCAAATTAAATGATGGAATTCAAGACTAAATCATGGAATTAAACCAAAACCAAGTGAGAAATACTTACTGATCAATTCTCTTAACAATCCTTCGAAAATCTCCTAATCCCGTGGTCTCTAGCTCAAAATATGAAAAATGGGTTTAAACCCCCGATTTGAAATTTTAACACTGTTGCCCAGGTCTTTACCCATCGCGAATGCGACCACCCGCACGTGTTCGCTTAGAACAAACCAACTCCTCTTCCTCTTTACTCTCCACGAACGCGACACGCATCACACGAATACGATGCCTAGACAGCCTCACCCTTCGCGAACGCGTGCCTCCCCACGCGAACGCGTAGACCAAAACTCTGAAGTCCCCCAACTGCCTACTTTTCTTCGCGAACGTGTGCCCATGAGCGCGAACGCGATGACTACTTCACTCAGACTTCCGCGTTCGCATCCTCCTCTTCGCGAACAGGATGAATAAAAATCTCAGCTCCCCAAATGACTCTTCGCGAACGCAACATCCCACCCGCGAACGCGATGAACAAATCCTCTGCAACAAAACCAGAAAAATATGCCAAGTTTAAATCCAAGAATTGATCTGTTACCCCCCCCCCACCCCCCGAAACTCACCTGAGGCCCTAGGGACCTCAACCAAATAGGACAATACATCCCATAACCCTATTCAAACTTAGTCGAGCCTTCGAACCACTCAAAACAACGCCCAAAACACTAAATCAACCTCGGATTCAAGCCTAAGAACTTAGAAACTTCCGAATTTCGCCAACTATGTCGAAACCACCCAAACCATGTCTGATTGACTTGAAAATTTGCACGCACATCCAAAATGACACTACGAATTTGTTCCAACTTCCGGAATTCCTTCCGACCCCGATAGCTAATTTTCCACTGCCGACCGGAAATTGCCAAAAACTTAATTTCGCCAATTCAAGCCTAATTCTACTCCGGACCTCAAAATAATATTCTGAACACACTCCTAAGTACAAAATTACCTAACGAAGCTATCTGATCCATAAAACTCACATTCTAAGGTTGTTTGACTATAAGTCAACTCCTGGTTGACTTTTTCAACTATTAAGCCAACTTAAGAGACTAAGTGTCTCGTTTCTCACCACGACCACTCCGAACCCGAACCAACCGACCCCGCACAACATAATTGAGCTAAGAAACACATGATAAAGCAGATACAGGGAAAACGGGGCTAATCTCACAGAACGACCCGCCGGGTCATTACATTCTCCCCCTCTTAACTAACGTTTGTCCTCGAACGGGTCTAGAAAACATACATGGAGTCTCAAATAAGTGAGGATATCTGCTCCGCATCTCCGGCTCGGTCTCCTAGGTGGCCTCCTCCACCGGCTTCCCTCTCCACTGCTCCTTCACTAAAGGTATATATCTATATCCTTAGACCTAAATCTTCTGATCTGACGACCCAAAATAGCCACTGCTCTACCTCATAGGACATATGATCCTCAAGATGAACCATGATAAAGTCCAAAACATGAGACGGGTCACCAACATACTTTCGGAGCATGGAAACATGAAATATCGGATGAACACTCGATAAGATGGGTGGCAAAGTAAGTCTATAAGCCACCTCTCCAACCCTCTGAATCACCTTAAATGGCCCAATGAACCGGGGACTCAACTTGCCCCTCTTCCCGAACCGCATAACATCCTTCATGGGTGAAACCTTCAACAACACCTTCTCCCCAACCATGAAAGACACATCCCGGACCTTTCGGTCCGCATAACTCTTCTATCTAGACTGCGCCGCGCGAAGCTACTCCTGAATCAACTTCACCTTATTCAACGCATCCTGAACCAAATCTGTACCCAAGAGCCTAGCCTCACCCAGCTCAGACCAACCAATCGGAGATCTACACCTCCTCCCATATAAAGCCTCATATAGAGCCATCTGAATACTCGACTGATAACTATATTTATATGCAAACTCCGTGAGTGGCAGAAACTGGTCCTATGAACCCCCGAAATCAATGACACAAGCACGCAACATGTCCTCCAGTATCTGAATAGTGCGCTCTGACTGCCCGTCCGTCCGAGGATGAAATGTTGTGCTCAACTCAACCTGAGTGCCCAACTCTCTATGCAGAACCCTCCAAAACTGCCATGTGAATTGAGTACCTCTGTCGGAAATGATAGAAACTGGAACACCATGCAACTGGACAATCTCCCGGATATAAATCTCAGCTAACCGCTCCAAAGAATAAGTAGTACCAACAGGGATGAAGTCGAACCGATCCACAATAACCCATATAGCATCGAACCTCCTCGCAGTCCGTGGGAGCCCAACTACAAAATCCATGGTGATCCTCTCCCACTTCCACTCCGAAATATCCAACCTCTGATGCAATCCACCTGGTCTATGGTGCTCATACTTGACCTGCTGGAAGTTGAGACACCGAGCTACAAATCCAACAATATCCTTCTTCATCCGCCTCCACCAATAATGTTGTCTCAGATCCTGATAATCTTCCCGGCACCCAGATGGATGGAGTACCGTGAGCTATGGGCCTCTGCTAGAATCAACTCTCGAAGCCCATCGACATTAGGCACACATATCCGACCCTGAATCCTCAAAACCCCCCATCATCACCAATAACTACATCCCTGGAATCACCTCGTCGGACCCTATCCTTAAGAACGAGCAAGTGTGGGTCATCATATTGGCGCTCTGTGATACAGTCATAAAGAGAAAACCTGGAGGCTACACAAGCCAACACCCAACGAGGCTCCGATAAGTCTAATCTCACCAACTGACCCTCTAAGGCTTAAACATCAAGTGCTAATGGTCTCTCCACTGTTGGAAGACATGTTAGACTCCCCAAATTCTCTGCTCTACGACTTAAGGCATCGGCCACTACATTGGACTTCCTCGGGTGGTATAGAATAGTGATATCATAGTCCTTGAGAAGCTCCAACCATCTCCGCTGATGCAAATTCAGATCCTTCTGCTTAAACAGATGCTGCAAACTACGGTGATCAGTGAAAACCTCACAATGCACCCCATACAAATAATGCCGCCAAATCTTCAAGGCGTAACAATGGCTGCTAGCTCGAGATCATGCACTGGGTAATTCTTCTCATGAGTCTTCAACTAGCGCGAGGCGTAGGCAATCACCCTACCCTCCTGCATCAAAACACAACCAATGCCTATCCTCGAGGCATCACAATATACGGTATAGGAACCTGAAGCTGATGGAAATACTAACACTGGAGTTGAGGTCAAAGTAGCCTTGAGCTTCTGAAAGCTCTCCTCACACTCGTCCGACCACTTGAACGGAGCACCCTTATGAGTCAATTTGGTCAAGGGCGAAGCAATAGAAGAAAACCCCTCCACAAAGCGACGGTAATACCCCGCCAAACCAAGGAAGCTCCTAATCTCTGTAGCTGAGGACGGTCTGGGCCAACTCTGCACCACCTCTATCTTCTTCGGATCAACCTGAATACCCTCACTGGACACCACGTGCCCCAAGAAAGCTACTGAGCCAAGCCAAAACTCACACTTGGAGAACTTTGCATAAAGCTTTTCCTCCCTCAATCTCTGCAATACAACTCTCAAATGCTGAGCATGCTCCTCCTGGCTACGAGAATATACCAAGATGTCATCAATGAACACAATAACAAAGGAATCCAAATAGGGCTGAAACACGTTGTTCATCAAATGCATGAATGCTGCTAGGGCATTAGTCAGCCCAAAAAACATCACCATAAACTCATAGTGACCATAACGAGTCCTGAAAGCTGTCTTGGGAATATCTGAATCCCGCATTTTCAGCTGATGATACCCGGACCTCAAATCAATCTTAGAGAACACCCTGGCTCCCTGAAGTTGGTCAAACAAATCATCAATATGAGGCAAATAATACTTATTCTTGACTGTAACCTTGTTCAGTTGCCTGTAGTCAATACACATCCTCAAGGAACCATCTTTCTTCTTCACAAACAACATCGGTGCACCCCAAGGTGACACACTAGGCCGAATGAACCCCTTATATAGGAGTTCCTGAAGCTGCTCTTTCAATTCCTTCAACTCCGCTGGTACCATACGATACGGTGGAATAGAAATGGGATGAGTGCCTGACACCAAATCAATACCAAAATCAATATCCCTGTCAGGTGGCATGCCTGGTAGGTTAGCAGGAAACACGTCCGGAAAATCACGGACCACAGGAACCGAATCAATAGTGGGAGTCTCAGAACTGACATCCCTCATGAAATCCAAATAAGACAAGCACCATTTCTCCACCATACGCTGAGCCTTCGGGGTATGAAATCACCCTATTAGGCACATACTCAACAGAACCTCTCCACTCAACCCTCGGAACTCTTGCATCACTAAGGTCACGGTCTTAACGTGACAATCTAGAATAACATGACAAGGATATAGCCAATCCATGCCCAATATCACATCAAAGTCCGCCATGCTAAACAACAACAGATCCACTCGGGTCTCTAGACCCCCAATAGATATCACACATGACTAATACATACGGTCCACAATAATAGTATCGCCCACCGAAATCGACACATGTAACTAAGGACTCACAGGGCCTATCTAGAAATTGGGAAAAATATGATGAAACATAGGAATACGTGGAACCAGGATCAAATAAGACCGAAGCATCTCAGTGACAAAATGAAACAATACTTGTAATCACTACATCTGAGGCCATAGCATCCGGCCTAGCTAGAAGTGCATAAACTCAAGCCTGACCTCCACCTGATCGACCTCCCCCTCTAGGGCGGCCTCTAGTTGTCTGACCCCTACCCCTAGTTTCCTGGGCGGGTGGTGAGGTAACTGTTGCCGAAGCTGACGGCTGACTCCTCTACTGGGATGAACCACCCTAAAGACGGGGACAAAACCTATTTATATGACCTGGATCACCACACTCAAAATAACCCATCTCAGCAAATAACAGTGGGGACTGAAGGGAACCCCTAGCACCTGGATAACCACTAGAAGAACCATGCACCGAGGAACCCTGAACCGAAGGTGCTCGAGATGAACTCTAGGCTGGAAAAGCACTGAATGAAGAACGATCCGGATAAGAGATGCGGGGACCATGCCCCGATGATTGACCACTTTAAGCTGGGCGAACTGGCTGAGGAGGTCTAAATGAGTGGCCTCTGCTATGCTGGAACTGACCCTTGGGGGGAACACTGATGAAACTACCAGATCCTCGAGGCCTCTTGGCCTCCATCTCCTCTCACTCCTAGAGGCAAACTGACTCAATATCCCTGGAAATATCAACCACCTGCTCAAAAGTAGCACATGATACTCTATCTCGGGTCATCAGAATACGGAGCTAATAAGGGAGGCCATCCACGAACCTCCTGGCCCCCCCTCTCTCTCAATAGGGACTAACTCTGAGTATGACGAGCTAGCTCTGAAAACCTCATCTAATATTGCGTCACAGTCAACTCATCCTGACGCAGCTGCTCAAACTGTTTACACAACTCCTCTCTGCGGGAATGGGGAACATACTTCTCTAAAAAGAGAGTGGAAAACTGTTGCCAAGTAAGGGGAGCTGCAACAACAGGCCTACGCCTCTCATAAGCCTCCCACCAAGTGAATGCAGCTCCTAAGAACTGGAAAGCCACTGGTCTCCAATATCCCTGTTATGCGAAGAATCCTATGACACTTGTCTAAGAAGCCCTGGGCATCCTCGCCCTCAGCACCACTAAAAGTCGGAGGCAGAAGTCTACCAAATCTCTCCAACCTGCGCTGCTCATCATCAGCCATAACCGGGATCACAAAATCCTGAGTTAGGGCGGCTGGGCTGGAGCTACCCCTGGTGTTTGGAGTCCCTAACCTTCTTAGGTGTATAGGCAGTTGGAGTCTGAGTGCCTTTACCGACCTGAGAAGTAGCGGTTGTAGTAGAAACATTAACTTCATGTGCTAGACTAGTGCACACGGTCAGAATCTGGGCCAAAGTCTCCTGAAGGCCCAGAATCACAATAGGCACTGCCGGTGCCTGAGCCGGTCCCACTGGTACATCAGCGGCTGGGACCTGATCTGGAACAACTGGGGGGTCCACAAGTACTGTGTGGGCTGTTGCGCGGGCTGCATCCGTCCCTCTACCATGGACTCGGCCTCTCATGGGCCTAACTGGTGTCTGGTCACCCTGATCGGTAGCGCGTGTCCTCACCATCTGTGAGAGAATGAAACAATAGAAGTTTAGTTTTCTAGAATCAACAGACTCGCACGACGGAATTCAAGAATGTGAGATTTTTCCTAAGGGTTCTGTAGCCTCTCAAAGATAAGAACAGACGTCTCCGTACCGATACGTAAGACTCTACTAAACCTACTCATGACTAGTGAGACCTATATAACCTAGAGCTCTGATACCAACTTGTCACGACCCCAAAACACCCAGTCGTGATGGCGCCTATCGTGAAATCAGGCAAGCCACACATTTAATTTTACTTAAGTTTTCTTTCAGAAAATCACTACATTCGCAGCAAAAGTCTCATTTATAAATCATTTAAAAGTTTAACACCATTAAGACATAAATAAGACGAATCCCTGATCTAGTGTCACCGAGTCATGGGCTACTATAACTACAATGTCGAAATACAAAGCTGGCATAATACTGTGTGAAATAATAAAATGCGATAGGAAGATAAAGAAGGATAATACGAGGCTAGATCGCCTGCTGCTACTTTGAAGACTCCAAAGATACTCTGTCAACAGATCAGCAACCGCTACCGGGTCCCGATATACCTGGATCTGCACACAAGGTGCAGGGGGTAACGTGAGTACACCAACTCAGAAGTAACGAACCCAAACTATGGGCTGAGAGGTAGTGATAGACTAAACCTAATTAAATGTAATAAAAATAGTGTACGGAATTTAGGCATATTCACATTTCTAACAGATAATGAAAACAGAATATGTCAGACATGATCAATAACCCATGTATAACTCAGTATACTCTACATGCCAATGTATCAACAATGTGGAAATGCACATAGTGCTCACAACTCTCACATAGAAGTCCACTCAGCACTGTATATGGCTCTCAGGCCTAAGGAACATCCATCCCGGAATATACATAAACACAGGTGGCCGTAGTCACTTAGTACTGAGGAAGGCCAATCCAGCCCCACAGAGAAGATCCATCTACGGAATACAAACACACGGACAAGATCCATGTCCAGGGAAGATCCATCCCTCAATATCGTCACTGCGCTCACTAGGGGTGTGTTACAGACTCCGGAGGGGCTCCTACATCCCAAGCGCTATAATAAACTAGATCCAGGGATAATCAATATAACATGTTGCGACGTGCAACCTGATCCCATATATGTCTCTCAATAACAAGCTCATATGTCTCTCAATAACAAGCTCTCGGCTTCAGTCAGTCATCACTCTCCAGTCTCGCTCACATGGGCTCACAGATGCATGAAGCCTTAACCTAGTACTTAGCATGGTTTCTAGCATGTTCACATTAATCACGTTGATAGAGGCACGAATATCAATCCCTAAATAACCACTAAATGGTGCCATGGGATGAACCAGGTCACAAATTACACGGTGCATGCCTGCACGCCCGTCACTTGTCATGTGCGTCACCTTAATTATAATCATCTAGCATATAGTTCGGGGTTTCGAACCCTCAGAACCAAGTTTGGAAACGTTGCTTACCTCAAACCGGCTAAAATCCTAGTCCACAATGCTTTTGCCTCTTGACTTGGCCTCCAATTGCTCCGAATCTAACCAAAATCAGATTTATATCATCAATATATTCTAAAAGGACAAAGCCCACTCGAAAATTTCTAAATTTAACCAAAAAACCCGAAATTAGCCAAACCCGACCCCGGGACCATGTCTCGAAATTTGATAAAAATCACAAAACTAGAATCCTTATTCACTCACGAGTCTACCCATATCAAATTCATCAAAATCCGACCTCAAATTCTCATTCAAATCCCCAAAAGAATTCTCAAACTTTTCTTTCATTTCCCCTCAATTTCCACTCCAATTTCCCAAATTAAATGATGGAATTCAAGACCAAATCATGGAATTAAACCAAAACTAAGTGCGAAATACTTACCCCGATCAATTCTCTGAACAATCCTTCAAATATCGCCTAATCCCGTGGTCTCTAGCTCAAAATATGAAAAATGGGTTTAAGCCCTCGATTTGAAATTTTAACACTGCTACCCAGGTCTTTACCCATCGCGAACGCAGCCACCCCCACGCGTTCGCGTAGAACAAACCAACTCCTCTTCCTCTTTACTCTCCGCGAACGCGACACCCATCACCCGAACGCGATACCTAGCCAGCCTCACCCTTTGCGAACGCGTAGACCAAAACTCTGGGGGTCCCCCAACTGCCTACTCTTCTTCGCGAACGCGTGCCCATGAGCACGAACGTGATGAATACTTCACTCAGACTTTCGCGTTCGCGTTCGCGTACTCCTCTTCGCGAACGCGATGAATAAAAATCTTAGCTACCCAAATGACTCTTCGCAAACGCGGCATCCCACCCGCGAATGTGATGAACAAATCCTCTGCAGTAAAACCAAAAAAATCTGCCAAGTTTAAATCAAGAATTGATCTGTTAACCCCCCGAAACTCACCAGAGGCCCTCGGGACCTCAACCAAACATGCCAACACATCCCATAACCTTATTCAAACTTAGTCGAGCCTTTGAACCACTCAAAAAAATGCCCAAAACACTAAATCAACCTCGGATTCAAGCCTAAGAACTTAGAAACTTCCGAATTTCGCCAACTATACCGAAACCACCCAAACCATGTCCGATTGACCTGAAAATTTACATACACATCCAAAATGACACTACAAACCTGTTCTAACTTCCAGAATTCCATTCCGACCCCGATAGCTAATTTTCCACTACCGATCGAAAATTGCCAAAAACACAATTTCACCAATTCAAGCCTAATTCTACTCCGAACCTCAAAATAACATTCGGAACACACTCCTAAGTCCCAAATCACCTAACGAAGCTATCCGACCATAAAAATCACATTTCGAGGTCGTTTGCCTATAAGTCAACTCCCGGTTGACTTTTCCAACTATTAAGCCAACTTAAGAGACTAAGTGTCTCATTTCTCACCACGACCACTCCGAACCCGAACCAACCGAACCCGTACAACATAATTGAGCTAAGAACACACATGATAAAGCAGAAACAGGGAAAACGGGGCTAATCTCACGAAATGACTGGTCGGGTCGTTACATTGAGGGTATGCCTCGAGGGTGAGCCAATATTGAAGCAAGTCCGAGCTCGAAGGATATTGAGACTGAGGGATCGAGATAGGGCTAAATCGACATCGCGCTAACAGAATCACGAGATATGCACAATCAACCGCTAATCTTGGCGAGAATCTCGGAACTGGTAGAACCATTAACGATTATTGATATCAATAGTGTATTTTACTTCTAAAATTAGAGTCATAATTTATTTAGGATTCATATACTATATAAAGAGGAGCCCTGTTCATTTGTAGGAGATCATTATTTATTTTTTGGTTGAAATAAATTATGATCTCCTACAAATGAACATGGTTTCTCTTTATATAGTAGAGGAATCCTAAATAAAGTGCGATTGATATCAATAAAGTAGGATATCATTATCATTATCATCATACACGAATTATCTCTTATGCTACTACTGAGAAATACAAGCACCCTGCTCTTTTACTTACTCTTAATTCCTGGTTGTTCTTACTGTTCATTCTATTCATATTGTTCGTGTTATTCTTGTTACTTTTACTGTTCTTGGCACTTGATCTCGAGTCTAATCCAGATCGGGGCCGATAACTTGCAATTACACTGGTTTGATCCATTTTTATCGTTTAATTCCTTTATTTATTTAGCTATTTATCAATTGGAATTGAATTAGATCACATATCCTTATAACCACATTACAAGTTTAATTGTTACTCGTATTTCGAGGTAAACAGTTTGGCCCCCACCATGGGGATAAGGATAATAGTTATTGATCAGTGTTAATTTTGATATAACACACTATTTTACGCTTGTTTCTTGTCAAGAATTTTGTTTTCGGATAAACCATGTCAAACTCACAAAACACATCTACTCATGGTGACAACGGTCTCAGACTCCACGGAGAGAACGAGAATATTGTAGCTCCTAGAATCGAGGTGCCACAAGCTGACCTCGGAGGAGCATCACCCATCAACCCGTTGGACGTCAGTTCGTATATTGCTCTGAATGCGGATTTAGGCGGGGAACCCGATGGAAGCGTACGCAGAGAGGGTCGAATTGATGGTCAAGGTACTCAGGCAGAGGAGACGAAGGTGTCAGCCTCCAAGTTATATCTGAAATGTTGCAAGCCTAACAGAACGCCAATGCTCAATTGCAAAATCAACACATGGCACCAAATAGGGTCGAACAAGAGGCTACTCGTCGTACCGAGCCAGTTCCTGAAAGATCAGGTGACAATACTTCGACAACAGACCCTGCTATAGTAAGAATGCTCGAGGAACTTACTAAGAGAATAGAATTGGGGGAAAGGAGAATCGAGGCTAACGTCAAGAAGGTGGAAACCTATTATTCTCGAGTTGATCGAACTCCGGGGCACCACCGATCTTAAAAGGAATGGACTCCAAAAAGTTTGTGCAAAAACCATTCCCTCCAAGTGCGGCTCTGAAGCCCATACCAAAGAAGTTCAGGATGCCCGATATACCTAAATACAACGGGACCTCGGACCCCAACGAGCACGTTACCTCTTATACATGTGTCATAAAAGGAAATGATTTGGAAGACGGTGAAATCGGGTCAGTATTGCTAAAGCAATTCGGACAGAACTTGTCGAAGGACGCTATGATTTGGTATCATAACTTACCACCGAACTCCATCGATCCATTCGCCATGTTGGCAGATTCATAGGTAAAGGCACACGCTGGCGCTATAAAGGTTGCAACAAGAAAATCAGATCTCTTCAAGGTAAAGAAAAGGGATAACGAGATGCTAAGAGAGTTTGTATCTCGATTCCAAATGGAACGTATGGAGCTACCACCGGTTAACGACGACTGGGCTGTGCAAGCTTTCACCCAGGGATTAAACCAGTGGAGTTCGATCGCATCACGCCAATTGAAGTAGACCTTAATAGAGTATTCGGCTGTGACTTGGGCAGATGTTCACATCCGATATCAGTCGAAGATTAGGGTCGAGGACGACCAACTAGGAGCCCCCTCTGGCTCAGTGCATCCTAACTGGTCGACAGGTAAAAATCTAAGAGATGTCGATAGAGAATCGAGGCCTAATAAAGATCGGTATCAGCCATATGCCTTAGATAGAAGGAATAACCATCCGGGACGTAATTCCGCCTGGAACGATCGGAGGGGTGACCGAGGACAGAATTCTCGGGGACTCATGAGCAAAACTGGATTAGAAAAATATGCGGATACCACAGAAGCACCCCGTACAATTTTAATGTCGATGCCTCGGGTATCGTATCGGCCATCGAGAGGATCAAAGACACTAGATGGCCCATGCCTATTCAAACCAATCCCTCTCAAAGGAATCCAAACCTGATGTGTAAGTACCATGGCACGCATGGACATAGGACAGAAGATTGTAGACAATTGAGAGAGGAAGTAGCTCGATTGTTCAACGAAGGTCACCTCTGAGAATTCCTCAGTGATAGAGCCAAAAATCACTTCAGGGAAAGAGACGCCAACAGAAAGAACGAGCAAGAAGAACCTCAACATGTTATCCACATGATCGTCTGCGGGGTCTACGTCCCACAAGGACCTATATATAAACACACCAAAGTATCGATCATGAGGGAGAAACAAACTCGAGATTATGTGCCCGGAGGCACTCTCTCCTTCAATGACGAAAAAGAAGAAGGCATCTCACAGCCGCACAATGACGCCTTGGTAATATTTATTTTACTAAACAAAAATTTAAGTTAAACGTGTTCTTGTGGATCTAGGTAGCTCGGCAAACATAATTAGATCGAGGGTCGTAGAGAAGCTAGGCCTGTTAAATCAGATTGTACCTGCATCATGAGTCCTAAATGGCTTCAACATGTCTAGTAAAACAACAAAAAGAGAAATAATCCTACCAGTGAACGTGGCCGGGACCATTCAAGACACAAAATTCATGTCATCGAAGGCGACATGAGGTACAATGCACTGGTCGGAAGGCCTTGGATCCACAACATGAGGGAAGTACCATCGACCCTTCACCAAATGATGAAGTTCCCAGCAATGGATGGTGTAAAAACAATTTATGGGAACAACACGATGCAAAGGAGATGTTTGCAGTCGACGAGGTGACGCCAACACCAACACCTTCGACTTCAGAAAAGTCGAGCACCAAATATAAGCAAGTATCCAAATAGCAACCATCGTCCCCATACTCGACCGAATCAGATAAAAAGGTAATCGAAGGAGATGAAGAGGATTTTCTCACTCCTCGAACTTTCGTCGTTCCCGAAGAATTGGATGCAACCAAATCGACAATCGAAGAGATGGAACAGGTGATACTCATAGAGTATCTACCCGAACGTAAGGTATACCTGGGAATGGGGTTAACCCCCGAACTCAGGAAAAAACTCAATTTCCTTATTGATAACATGGATTGCTTTGCATGGTCCTGTTTCGAAATGACAGGAACCCCGTCCGAGATAAAAACCCATCGGTTGATCCTGGATCCCAAGTTCAGACCGATAAAGCAAAAGAGAAGGCCTCCGTCTGAGGTGAAGCACGCCTTCATAAAGGAATAGGTAACCAAACTTCTTAAAATAGGTTCCATTCGGGAAGTCAAGTATCCCGAGTGGTTAGCCAACGTAGAAGGGGAACAAACTTAGAATATGTGTAAATTATAAGGACTTGAATAAAGCATGTCCGAAGGATTCTTTTCCTTTGCCTAACATCGATCGAATGATCAATGCCACAGCCGGCGAGATCCTTACCTTTCTCGATGCCTATTCTGGGTACAACCAAATCCAAATGGACCCAGAAGACCAGGAAAAAACTTATTTTATCACTAAGTATGGAACTTACTGCTATAATGTAATGCCCTTTGGGCTAAAAAATGTGGGGGCTACAAATCAACGCCTAGTTAACAAGATGTTTGAAGAATAGATAGGAAAATCAATGGAAGTTTACATTGACGATATGTTAGTGAAGTCCCTGCGCGCAAAGGACCATTTTACTCATTTGCAGGAGACATTCAAAATCTTGAGGAAATACAACATGAAGCTTAACCCCGAAAAATGTGCTTTCTGGGTCGGCTCGGGCAAATTCCTCGGCTTCATGGGGTCAAATCGGGGAATCGAGATCAATCCTGATAAGATTAAGGCCATCGAGGACATCACCGTCGTGGACAACGTGAAAGCCGTTCAGAGGCTAACCAGACGGATAGCTGCCTTAGGCCGGTTCATTTCGAGGTCGTCAGATTGGCAACCTACAACAAGCACACACGAATCAAAGTATCGCGAAGAAAAGATAAGAACTCAAGAAAACACACAACAACAAAGTAACACAAGAACACCATACTCCCCGACAACGGCGCCAAAAATTGGTGATGTCTAATCCTACACCTCTTAATGAAGCGTAGCACGGCCGCGAGCAATAATAAACCTAAAAAAGGCTGGGGTTGAATGCCATAAGGAGTAGGTGTGTCTTAGAGTGTCCAAATGCGTGCAAATTCGATGATTCTTAATGTAATCTTCAAACAAAGAGTGGTTGTTCCATTATGTCTATAGTTACTACTAAAGTTTAACTAAGGAATTTTATCAAACACGTAGAGTGCAAATAAGATGTAGCTGTAACAAATAAGAGAAAGGCGCTAGGATTGCTTCCCCTTCGAGTAGGCTATGTTTTTGGTTATACAAATGTTCAATTCTAGTTAATTAAGCATGTGTTATGATATCAGTTTATATTCTACCAACTTAATGTCTTTCAACACTTAAGAGGTTTTTACCCTAAGTTTCTCTTCCAAGATAACTAAGGCTAGGGGTGGGCATTGGTCGGTTCGGTTTTGTAGAATTTCAGTTAGGTTAATCGGTTTCTGGTTTGTGATTTTAATAACCAAAACCGAACCATAATAACTTCGGTTTGGTTCGATTTAATCGGTTCGATTTTTAGTTTCAAGCCATAGAAAAAATAGTACGAAACAACGAAAATAGATTACTTTTTTGCAACCGATGCAAGTGTTTCTACTGTCAATAGCGAAAAATATAACTAGAAAAATTGGGTAGAACAACAAACTGCCCATTCACTCTATTTCAAATTTAGTTTTTCTAGCTAAAAATATCTATATCTTTATTTAGTTATTTATTTATTTATTTATTACCAACCACACCGTAATTAATATGTAAGTTCCATCCTGCACTATATCAAAACAATATGGGGCATTCACGCTCCAAAATAAAGAAGAGGGACATTTATGACATTAATCATACTTTATCAAAACCTTATATATATAAACAAAGGCAGACTCAGCCGCCACCACTGCTAGGGGTTTTCTCGAGCTTCAGTAGCAGCTTAGCGTCTCACCAGCAAACTGCCTATTCATTCATTCACTAGAGATTCTCAAGCCTACCTCTACCGAAATTCGATTTTCGGTTTAACAGAAAAACGAACAATTAAAACCGACTACCGAACTTTTTAAAACTATAAACCGCAAACCGACCGAATAAATCAAAAAACTGAAACCGGATAACCCAAAATTCTCGGTTCGACCGATTTTTTCGGTTTGGTCGGTATTATGCCCATCCCTAACTAAGGCTCAATGATAAGTAATTGAGTAGCCCAAGTAGAAATCACACTATTCCTAGCTAAATTTCGTCAATCAAATGGTTAACCTACTTAATTCCTTGCTAATTACTTTATACCTAAGCTAAGTTCTACTCTTCCAAGCTATAACAAGCAAAATATGCATGGATCTAGTGTTTACAACCACAAAATCAAAAAATAAAGCATGGAGTAATTAGATAACACAAAACTTAATCAAACTTCGAATTTATATTAATAACCCAAAAACATAACCACACTTAGGGTTCACAATCCTAGCTTAATAAGCTTAGCTAGACATATTAAGAAAGTAAAATACAAAAAGAGATGAAAAACTAAACATAATAGCTAAAGAGGAAAGAAAGATTATGTAGAACAATGGTGAAGTCACCCGAATTCCTCAAGAAGAAATCCAAATTCTGCTACACAAAATACTCTGCCCAAAAAATGCCCTAGAATAACTTAAAATAGCTATTTATACTAAGTCCCAAAAGTGGACAAAATTGTCCCGTCGGGCCAACCCTGAGGTCAACCGTGAGATACAAGTAAACCGTAATGAATTCTAGAAGCTTTATTTCTTCATCTCTTTAGGCTTCTCTTGAACCACGTCAAACGATTGGAGCAACTGTGTCCAACAGTCTGCCTAAGAATCTTAGTGCTTCAACTTTTCTCAAATTTTAGCTCTAAAGTGATGACTTCTTTCCCATTTTTGATATTCTCCAATTCCAAAGTTCTCACACAACTTTAAAACCTAAAAATACACCATTCAAAGCACAATTATTCAATTTATTCCAACAAATGGGGCATTAAACTCTACCAAAATATAAGAACAATTAGCTAAAAAGTTAACGAATCATTTTGCAACCATCAATGACGATTTCTTTCTCATTCAAGAGGAGCTTGATTGGAGATATTGTCTTCCTAAATGGAGCTATAAATAGGAGGATTAGTGTTCATTGTAGGTCACGATAAACATTCTATACACAAAAGCTATATTCTGCTATCAAATTATAAAATTATTTGCTTTTTTTGTTCTTAATACTATTCCTACTACTGCTTCCAGAGAATCATCATACCAGCAGACCTGTATTCCTTTAAAGTTTATTTTATAGTCTTATTTTTGTTTTTATTCATTTCATATTTTGGGGTCAAATTGATTCACTTGTCTATAAACCACGTTACAAATTTAACTGTACCATTTTACGGGTAAACAATTTGGCGCCCATCGTGGGGGCATAGACAATTGTCTAATTGCTTTGGTCCATTCATCTGTTACTAACAAATTTTGATTCTTTTCTTAGCAAGAGAAAAAACAAATATGGTAGCTAATGATGTCAAAAATTCCTATAATGTTGGAGCACACAATGAACGAGAGGACGTGTTCCAACATGATGATTCAACCAGTGAAACCCGCAATGAAGGAGATGAAACAACTCCAGTTCGTGAAAGTTAAAATCCTCGACATGTGAGGAGTCCAACTCCTGATTGTTACGGGAAAGTAATATATATGTATATATATGTATGTATTTATGTATGTATGTATCAATATATCTATAGTACTATATTTAAACTAGTTACTCTAATAACTATAGGATTGTATATGGTAAAATTGGTCAGAGCCATGTGGATGAATGATAAGGTGACACATGGAACTAGAGACATGTAAATAAATTAGTCAGTAAATAGTTGACGTTGGATACAAATATGTGTTCGATGCTGTATAAATTCCGAAGGCATGGGAACCGACAACGAAGATTTGAAAGGAAGGCAACGGTTGGGTAAGACAACATTCTATGAGCAGCCGTTACAAGAAATCTCTGTATTAATGACCAACCGTTATGCAACTATCAATAGAGGTTGTATTCTCATTTCAAGAAGGGTTTGATTCGGGGATCTTGTCTCACTGAATAAAGCTATAAATAGGAGAATTTGTATCCATTGCGGGACATGAAATATTTTGTACGCAAAAGCTAGAATCAACTCTCATTCCATCAAATTGCTCTCTTTATTTTATTCTTAATATTGTTCTTGTTACTGCTATCGGAGTAGCTAAATTCAAAGCTAGGCTTGTATTTCCTTTAAGTTATTTTGTATAATCTTATTGTTGTTCTTAATTTGTACTACTGAATCAAATTAATTCACGCGTCTATAAGTCATATTACAAATTCAACTGTACCGTAAACAAAGATGTTGCTCCTAATCCCATTTTAATTAGTACGTAGAATCTTATATTGAAAATAAAATTAAAAGTGTTAGCCCAAATGCATCGATGGGTAGTGAGAGTGCTAGGATTGAGGATGTCATAACAAACACAACAAAGAAACTTAACATGAATTGCATGTGATGTTCCCTAAGTTACACTGTTTGTTACGTTGCTTTCTCTCGAATTATGCATGCAAACACCCCCTACGTCACTGTTCACCATGCCATCAGTGTATATAGCAAATGTGTTTTCCTTAAACCACTCGCAACAATCCCACACCCATTCAGTCGAGTTTGAGATTGTAAGTTCATAGCAAAATGAACTCAAAGAGTAGAAATACCATTGAGGTTGGAGCTGATGGAGTTGCTGTTATCACCATTACAAATCCTCCTGTCAATTCTCTTTCCTTAGATGGTATGTTAAGAACTTCATACATCTCCCATATTTTCCTTTTGACACTTTCTGTCATTTGATTCAACAGTTTACTAATATTAAATATAGCTAGTAATAGTGGAGCGCTTGTAAATTTTACGAATTTAGGGCGTATTTGCTACGAAGGAAAATATTTAATGTTTTTCATATTTCTCATGTTTTGTTGGTTTAAATGTTTTGGAAAATATTTTTTTTATGAATTTGTTTTCTTCCAATTGGAGGAAAATATTTTCAAGTAAAACATTTTACATAACTTCTTCTCAACCTTCCTCACCCTATTCCCATTTTCCACCCCCATGCCCACCCACCAAACCCCACCCCATGCTCCCTCTCCAAAAAGTTTTTTTTCCGTCGTACTTCCGTCATACCCACGCTACCACCCCCCACCCCCGAATTTTTTTTAAATTATATTTTCAGTTTTACCTTTTTCATATTTTCGTTTACATGCTCGAAATTTTACAAGTTCCAAAGTTATGAGTTGGGAGATTTATGTGTTTGGAAGTTTACGGGTTTAGAAATTATAAAGTTTACTGGTTCGAAATTTCGCGATTTCGAAAGTTTAGCGGTTCGATCGGAAGGTTCGAAACTAAATTATTTAAGAATATCTTGAGAAAATACTTTCCTTAATTTATGTACCAAATACCAGAAAATGAATAAAATTATTACTACTTGTATTCCAAGAAAACATTTTCCGTTGTAGGCAACACACCCTTAAAGCTCAATACTTGAATCCACTCTTTGATTTTCATTGTACAGCATTTTTTTTAGTTTTGTACAGCTTGGAAAAGAAATTAGAGGAAGGCTTAAGGAGAGATGATGTGAAGGCAATTGTTGTGACAGGTAATATATAGTTGACGAAATCACATTCATTTGTAAATGTACAAATCGTCCCAAATGGATGAGATATTAATAAGCTAGGTTGAATATATGTGCATATCTTGACAGGTTATCAAGGCAATTTCTCGGGTGGTTTCCATATCTCTTCCTTTGCTGACTTGCAACAAGGAAAAGGTAAACATTTTTGCAGTCTGAATATATATATATATATATGCTAGCTGAGGGAGAGTTGGATTTTAAAGTTTACAGGTTTGAAATATTAGACTTTTAAGTTATTGAGTTCTAAGGTATTAATTTTTACATATTAGTAAATGAATTTCCTAAGACAAATACAAAGTTTGAACCAAAGTTAACGAGACCGTATTTTAAGGACTAACTCCGCCCTGCATACTAGTGCTCTGCAGGAGGGAAGCTACATCCTATAGGTAAAATATTATGCCCTCCGTTCCATAATAAGTGACCATTTTATCTTTTTATTTTGGTCTAAAATAAGTGTTTATTTACCTAATCAAGGAGGAATTAATTTTATTTTTTCAAAATTTGCTCTTATTTACATATTCCAGTGTGTCAAGGTAACATTTAATTAAGGTTAATTTAGTGATACATCTTTTTTTTCTCTGAGAGTTTGTATTTCCTTAATGGGTGTGCTAAGGTACAATAACCACTTATTGTGGATCGGATAGGAGTAGGTTTTATAGGTATATAACATATATTTAACACTCTTTATCGGGAAATCTTTTTCACTTGTTTCAAATTTAAACACCCTTGAATAAATTTCTGGCTTCGTTACCGGTGTTCTGCTGCACCATTTTCCTTAGCTAATTTCAGTCTGCCAAATATTACAGTTGCACAACCAAAACCTGGTTATGTATCAGTTGATATTCTCACCGACACTGTGGAAGGTATGCCTTTTGCTTTATCTTTCGCCTTTAAAACTCTAAATTGAATACAGTTTAAGGGTGGAAAGTCATTTTCCATAAAAAATATTTTCTATGAGTAAGTCATCTTTGGTATGACAAAAGTCATTTTCTAGGGAAACTATTTTTTAGTTTAAACATCATATTACTTGCTTCTACACTTAACTATCAGCAAAGTGGAATGCAGTTTAAATTGTTAACTTAATTAATGTTACTTGTCTTTGATGTTATAAGCTGCGCGAAAACCTTTAGTGGCAGCCATTGATGGTCATGCTTTAGGTGGAGGACTAGAAATTGCAATGGTACGTACATGTTAAATTACATCTTTAATTCTCTGCAGAAGTTGCTGATGAATCCATTTGGTCACTCTTTTCTTTGTGTGCTTGAATTAGTGTTGTCATGCTCGGATTTCCACTCCAAATGCAAAACTTGGATTGCCAGAACTTCATCTTGGTATAATTCCTGGATTTGGAGGTATGCAAGCTTGTTCGTTATTGGACAAGTTTTTTTAGTTGAACTTTTTGTTTGGGTCGGGTTAGTGTTTGAAGCGGATTAGTACGAAAAACTTGTAGATATAGGTGGGTCTTTCTAATAGGTTAGATGTTTTAATTTAGACCAATAAGAAATTGCCACGTGGAATTTAAATAATTATTTTTTAAAATTCAGCATTGACCTAACGGTCAAAAGACATAAGTGAACCAAAAAAGTGAATAGAGGGGTATATTTAGCCTAATAGGTGGATGGAGGATATTTTTAGACATTTTCCAATAATTTAGGGGCATTTTAAACCCTTTTCCGTATAAAATATTACTTATTGTTGCAGGTTACTTAAACTTGGTAGTGTAATAAATCTTTTACGTTGTCAGTTCATCTAAGTTGATATAACTTATATTAGAGGTTTTATTTTTCTATCCGTATTATATATGGGTAGCGTCGAATATTCTATCCGTTTTCGACTCGCCCATATCCGATATGACTCTCCCGTTTGCCCCCTAACCTTTATCAGCAAGTCACCTGTGTATTGCTATATATAGTGCGTGACCTCTGTCCATGTAGCATAGGTATGGACACAATGTCGCATTCGATATATTGATGGCAAACGAAGAAACAAATTCTTCCAAAGAATCAAGGGATCGATTTGAAATCAATAATCGATTGCAGTTTTATAACAGAGTTTTGGCCCATACTTTATTCCATGTATAAATCGTCCTGGTTGTTACGTAGGACATGTCATGGTCAAGTTGAAAAATTAGAATTAGTTGGAAATTGCCTGAATTCACTTAAACTTTTTATCAAATCTTGTTGTAATGCAATATTTCAGGTACTCAAAGACTTCCACGCCTTGTGGGACTTGCTAAGTCCCTAGAAATGTTGCTAGTAAGCTCCAAATTCATCTTGAGATTTCAGTGTTGTCACTACAGTAAGAGAAATACTGGTTCTTACACCTTTGTTTTCTCTCACACATCTATGTAGACAGCAAAACTTGTTAAAGGGGAGGAAGCTCTTGATCTTGGCCTTGTTGATGCTATAGTTTCACCTAACGAATTACTTGAAACTGCTCGAAAATGGGCACTCGATATTTGGGAGCGCAAAAGACCTTGGATTCCCACTCTTCACAGAAATGACAAGACAGAGTCTATTGGTGAGGCAAAGGAAATACTAAAGTTTGCTAGAGCTCAAGCCATCAAACAGGCTCCAAACATTAATCATCCTTTAGCCTACATTGATGTTATTGAAGAAGGCCTAGTGTCCGGTCCACGTGCTGGACTTATCAAGGTTCCATTCTGGATCCGCCTCTACTCTTTTTAATCTATAAAATCCATTGTCACAATGTGAACACACTCTGCTATTACAGGAGTATGAAACATTCGAAGTTCTTCTTCGTTCAGACACTTGTAAGGCCTTAGTCCACATTTTCTTTGCCCAACGTGGAACGACTAAGGTGACAACCGTTCTCTATATAATAGCTATTCACTATAAAAGTCAAGTTTTTTATGGAACCAATTTTTATGCTATGTTATAATATATGTTCTCTATAACAACTCTTCGCTATAACAGCCAAAAAAACTCCAGAACAAATGAGGCTGTTATAGAGAGGTATGACTTACTGATTTTCTCTCTTAAAACAAACAGGTTGCAGGGGTGACTGATCTGGGATTAGTGCCACGACACGTTAAGAAGGTTGCGATTGTTGGAGGTGGATTAATGGGTTCGGGAATTGCAACTGCATTACTTCTTAGTAATTATCTTGTGATCTTAAAAGAAGTTAATGACAAATTTCTAGAGGCTGGGATTGATAGAGTAAAAGGTAATAAGGTCATTCTTTTGCTGTCATACTACTTTTAACTTGTTACAATATGTGACTAATACATTATTTAATCACTCAGCAAATCTGCAACGCCGCGTCAATAGAGGAAAATTGAGTGAAGAGAAGTTTGAAAAAGCTCTCTCCCTACTCAAGGGTACTCTTGATTATGGAAGCTTTAGAGATGTTGACATGGTCATTGAGGTATCATCTATATTCTGATCAGTTTTGTATATCCTCTATTTTTTCTAACTCATATCTTATTGTCACTTTCTATTAATACGTGTAATAGGCTGTCGCTGAAGACGTACCTTTAAAGCAGCAAATATTTATTGATCTAGAAAAGTTTTGCTCTCCACATTGTATACTTGCTAGTAATACATCTACAATTGACTTGAATTTGATTGGGGAAAAGACTAAATCTCATGATCGTATTATTGGCGCTCACTTTTTCAGGTGATGTTCTGCTGGAAGTGTTGTAACAGTTTATTTGTACTTTCCTCATTTGTTCTACTTATTGATTATTGTAATCTAGTGCAGTCCGGCTCATGTGATGCCACTTATGGAAATCGTTCGCGCTCAAAAGACATCTCCACAAGTAATAGTAGACTTGCTTGATGTTGGAAAGAAGATAAAGAAAACACCTGTAGTAGTAAGGAATTGCACTGGTTTTGCTGTCAACAGGATGTTCTTTCCTTATACCCAAGCTGCTCTTTTGCTTGTTGAACATGGAACTGACATATATTGCATTGATAGAGCTTTTACTAAATTTGGAATGCCTATGGGTCCCTTCAGGTAAAATATCAAAGAAGTTTTATTTGTCAAATAAGTGTGCTAAACCAACTCAAAGACACTCTTAACATGGTATAGTACTGTCTAGTTTGAGCTAAGCTGCGTAGGTTTTTCCAAAAGGCCTCGTACCATTAATAGTATCTGTATGCTTTATGTGTGACCTCTTTTTCTTTTCAACTTATAATGTGACACTTTGTTCATACGACGAACAATGACTTAGTTTGATTTCGTACATGCAGACTGTGTGATCTTATTGGGATTGGTGTTGCAATGGCTACTGAAGCGCAATTTGCACGAAGTATGCCCGATAGAACTTACGAGTCCATGCTTATTCCGCTTTTGCAAGAAGATAAAAGATTAGGTACAAATTCTCTATTTTGAGATCTTAGGCCTATTACAAATGATGGTTTGAACTATGTCTATAAATAAGAACTATACTTAGAGATCATGACCCCTCCGAATGGAAGTTTGACACGCTTATTGTAGGCGAAACGACTCAGAGAGGGTTCTATATATACGATGAAAGATGCAAAGCCAAGCCTGATCCAGAAATTAGGAAATATATTGAAAAGGCAAGAGAGATTTCTGGTGTCAGTATTGATCCTAAGGTTTCTCTTTCCCCTCTTAATTTGTCCAAACCCTCTGTTGATTTTAAAAAGTACTATAATTGATATCATTCTGTATTACTCTATCAATCTCTTACACTTAAGTGTTTTGTACTTGATTCAGCTGGCAAAACTCTCGGACAAGGATATCGTCGAAATGATTTTGTTCCCTGTAGTTAATGAAGCATGTAGATTACTTGCTGAAGGCATTGCTGTCAAAGCTGCTGATCTTGACATTGCTTCTGTCATGGGCACAGGGTTCCCCCCTTACAGGTCTATGTTTTTATATATTGAATGTGTGCATGTGTGCGCGCGCATTTTCTTCTTCCATAAAAAACCATCATGACTGAAGAAAATATTCTAATAGTAATGAAGATCTGATTGAATACTTGTTGGCCAGGGGAGGGATCATATATTGGGCAGATACTCTTGGCTCCAAATACATTAGTTCAAGATTGGATGAGTGGGCAAGAATGTATGGAAACTTTTTCAAGCCTTGTGCTTACCTAGCTGATAAAGCTGCTAGTGGGGTTCCTCTGGTGAGTATTTTGGGATTCATTATGTTGTTTTTCTACACTGTTTTATAGCCTGATTATCTATCCTGAATACTTTCCACCCCCTATCCATCTCATGTCTATAATATGCATTGGACTTTAGCTTTAATACATGAGACATTACTCTGAAGGGGAGCCTTGGAGCAACGGGAAAGTTGTCTCTGTGTGACCTATAGCTCATGGTTTCGAGCCGTATAAGCAGCCACTAATACTTGCATTAAGGCAGACTGTCTATATCACACCCCTTGAGGTGCGGTCCTTCCTCGGACCCTGTGTAAACGCGGGATACCTTGTGCATCGGGCTGATCTTTTCATAAAACAGAACATTCATAACTACAGATGTTAGTACATATGCAATGTTGTTATTATTATGAGGGTTTTGAAATTTCGTTGTGCAGAGTGCAACAATGGATCCTGCAAAGTCACGCCTATAAAGATCAGTTATGCTAGAATTTGAGCATTCTTCAAATTTCAGATGTTGTTATTATTGTTTGTTTACTGTAATGTTGTGTGTTGGATGGATTTATGAATGTGGTTAATATGAATGGAGAAGGAAGGAATATAGATTACTTATGTAATTTAAACCTCAACCATCCCAGAACAATTTGGGAATTTCTTTAGCTCTCTGTCCATCTTTATGTTAAGTGCTTTGATAATGGAAAACAAATACTCCTACTTATATATGTATTAGTCTCTCGACACGTGCGTTGCACGTGGTGTACCGGGTACAAAGGTTATGGATCAATAGTTATGCCTCCGATCTCAAGATTATCAATACAAGCCTTCAGCTAAAATGAGCTACAGACAACACTCATTGACGAAGTCGTAATAGTTTTTTCAGCTATCCATGGGTGACAATTGAAACTATAATTGGAACAATGGTGCAACTGTAGTTTAGACAGATTCTATCATTCTACTAAAATTTTGACATAAAATTGTTTGAATTATTTTTCATTCATGATACCACTATCTATATGTCCTTCAAGAACAATTTCATAGATATTGATCACTTTTATCTTAATTTTAATAAATAATTAAATAAGGAATCATGCATCTTGGATTCAAATATTCGAACAGTCTTCTTGCTATCGAAATCTAATAAACATATATGAAAGTAAATTACATTCCCCCTACTTAATTATTAACAGTAGCAACTAAAAGTGTTGCGAGTCATTAATGTCATCTCCTACATTTCCAACAATTTTTTAGAAACTAAAGAAGAATCAAATACAACATAACAAAAGAAAGTTGGAACAGATAATTAGGAAAAACTACTTTAATCAATCATCTGCATCCATGATGTGCTCAAAATTTTAAGAAATACCAAACAACCAGAATAAGTTGCGGTTATTTCATAACCCAAACCATCATTAAAAAAAATAGTTTGGAAAAAGTATTGTTTATAATACACTGGTTGAACCATTAGAGACCTAACTGAATAGTAACTTCTCATCTCAATCCAGATACCCGTCCAAATGTCACTACCCCAAATCTTATTCGGCTGTGATGACGCCTATCGTGGAATTAGACTAGCCACTATCACATAATTACACATTCCCTTTAATAAGATTTCTCAAAATCATTATCAACATTTCATAAATGTATATAAATCTCTAAATTTTTAAGCAAAACAAAACAAACTAAACAATCTACAACCATCCCTAAGATCCGGAGCCAACAGGTCACGAGCATCTAAGAGTAATACTAATACTGCTAATGTCATAATACAGTGTCTCAGAACAAAATACTAAATACTAAATGAAGGAAGGGAAATGGAGAAGCAGTGGACGCTGGACAACTACCTCGAAATCCCAAAAGCTGACGCCAAACGGTCACAGATAACTACTGCTCAGAACCAGTACCTGGATCTGCACACATGGTGCATGGAGTAATGATGAGTATGCCAACTCAGTTGTAATGAAAATAAATCAAGTCTGAAGATAAGAAACACACAACAACAAAACACAAATTCACAAATAGTAAAATACTGAGTCTTAATAAAGTATACACTTAATACATATGTTTGAAAACCAGTTTCCGTAAAAACTCCTTTGAACAAGTATATTTTCCAATGTTTCTCAGTAAAATTCTCCAAAAATATCAGTATGAAAGATGAAACGAATCATAATAAAAAACTCAGCAAAATATCATTTTAAACCGTCCCTCGGGCGAAATCATCACTCGTAATCAGTCACTCAGCACCTCATTATCACTCAATAACAGTCACTCAGCACCTCACAGTCACTCAGCATCAGCCCCTCGGGCAACCTCACTGTCACTCATGCCTCCCAATCACTCATCACTCGGCACTCGACACTCAACACTCGCACTCAGTAGGTACCTGCGCTCACTGGGGGTGTGTACAGACTCCGGAGGGGCTCCTACAGCCCAAGCGCTATAAACAAGCCAATTCATGGCATCAACTCAACCTCTCTCATATCATAAACATCCTCACAATATTGGCCCTCGACTTCACTCATATCATAAACATCCTCACAATATTGGCCCTCAGCCTCACTCAGTCAGACACTCTCAACATGCCACTCGGGCCATAAATAAATGGGGTTCTCGACCCAAAACAGTACTTCATTTAAGAAAATTATATTATCATCAAATATGAGTGTCAACAATTTCACAAGAAGGACTGAGTGTAAAATCATAATTATTATGTGAGGAATATCAGAAAATAGCCCCCAAGGGTTAAAACAGATCGGTACTAGGCCCCAAACATGGCTTATAACCCAAATATGTCAAGACATAGTAATAGAATAAAACATATGCTTTAAAAGTAGTTTCGCAACTCAATAGTTGCCTAAAAAAGAACATATTTCCAAATTTCCAATTCGTGCACGCCCACACTCGTCATCCAGTGTGTGCGTCACTCCAAAACCGTGAAAGGATGTAAAGTCCGGGGTTTCATACTCTCAGGACAGGATTTAAAGACATTACTTACCTCAATCTAGCCCGAAAAGCTACTCCACAACACGCTTGCCCCTCGAATCAACTTCCGGGTGCTCCAAATCTATCAATTTCAGATTTTTCACATCAAATTATGCTAAGGGGATGAAACTCAATCGAAAGATATCAATTTTATGCACAAAACCCGACCCTCGGGCCCGCGTCTCGAAACTCGATTTTTTGTTATAACAAAGCGATCCTCACCATCTCACGAGTCGGTACATATAAAGAACTCTGAAATCGGAGTCCAGATGACCCCTCAAATCACCCCTAAAAGGTCTCTTAAACTCAAGCCCTAGTTTCCCCCTTTTACCACTAATTTTCCCTAATTAAACACTGTTACTTTGGTCCTTAATCACATATAATCGAGTTAATGAGTCCAAAAATCTTACCTCAATGAAGAACAAACGTTTCCCTCTTCAAAAACCGTTAGAAAGCTCGGAACCCGCACAACAATGGTGAAAATAGGGCTAAAAATTGTTAAGTCCCCTTTTTATACTTTTCTGCCTAGGCTTTTCGCACTTGCCGCCTTATTCTCTCACATGCGGTCCGCACCTGTGCTCAGGTGGACCGCACCTGCGGAAATTCATTAAACGGACAATTACTCGCACCTGCGGCTCACAGATGCGACCAAAGCTACCGCTTATGCGGTTCTTCCTCCAGGTCCCCTGAGCCCGCACCTGCGATCCATGTGGCCTCTCCTGCGGCTCGCACCGGCGGTCAAACATCCGCAGGTTCGGAAATCACAGTAGCAGCACACCAACAGCTGTTGCTGAAATTTTTCAACACCAAAACTTTCCGTTAACCATCCGAAATAAATCCCGAGCCCCTAGGTACCCCAACCCAACATACTAACACATCATATATGATCATTCAAACTTATTTGCACTCTCGGAACACCCAAAATAACATCAATACACCAAAATCACATCAAATTCAAGCCTATGAACTTTGAAATTTCTAAATTCCACCAACGATGCCGAAACCAACCAAAACACATCCGATTGATCTGAAATTTTGCACACATATCCAAAATGACATTACAAACCTGTTCCAACTTCCATAATTCTATTCCGACCTCGATAGCCTATTTTCCACTGCCGACCGGAAATTACCAAAAACTAACTTTCGCCAATTCAAGCCTAATTCTACACTGGACATCGAAAACACATTCCGAACACACTACTAAGTCCCAAATCACCTAAAGAAGCTATCTGAGCCATAAAATCTGCATTCCGAGATCGTTTACCAATAAGTACTCCCAGTTGACTTTTCCAACTATAAGGCTACTTTTCGAGACTAAGTGCCTCAATTCTCACTTCAACCATTCCGAACCCGAGCCAATCAACTCCAACACATTATAAACAATATAACCAATGCATGACAAGATAAAAACATGAATAATAATGCAAGCTCTACAGAATGACCGACCGGGTCGTTACACCAAAGAACAAAAAATCAGTAATATATATAGGCACATACATATATTGAACTTCTAAAAGTGAGAAATCAACAATCTAAAACTAAATTAGAAAAATGAAGAAGGCACAATCTCTTTAAAATTTGAGCACAAAGAATTTAATTGTTTACCTAAAGTTTGTTTGGATGTTTTCGCCCAAAACATTGTTTTGTGGAGAATAAGAACAAAGAACTGAGGAACAACTTCAATAACAGTCACGTCTTTTCTTCAAATCTGAAGCATTGGGTAACTCTGAGTCTTTAGTAAGAGTAAGCGTTGTGTCTTTTAGTTTTGCAATGCGTCCTTTGGCTAAGGTTGGTATTTCTTTGTAAGCTTGGTATTTTTAGGTTTTAAAAGGGCAATTAAGTAATTTTACTTTTAACTTAATAGCTTTCTGTTTTTAATATATTGTAGATAGGTTGTGTAGCAGATAAATATGGTTTTCATCGGCATTTAATATAACGACCCGACCGGTCGTTTTGCTTTCTAGAACCCCATGACCCTAAATAAGACTTCCCGTACTTGTTTTTATTGATTTATGACTTGTGAGGATGGTTGGTTCGGGATTTGGAAGAGTTTGGGTTGGAATCGAAACACTTGGTTCCTTAAGGTTGGCTTAAAATGCCAATTTTGATTTCGGTCAACATTTTGAGTAAACGACCTCAAAATCGGGATTAACAGTCCCAATAGATCCGTATGATGATTTCGTACTTGGGCGTATGTTCGGAACGGGTTTCGGATGACCCAGGAGCGTTTCACCGCCAAATAGTGATTCTTGAAGTTTTTGAAGTTCTATAATTGTGGTTTGGAACGTGTTTTGGTTATATCGAGGTCCAAATGAAATTTCGAGACTGAGAATAGTTCCATAATGTCATTTAAGACTTGCACGCAAAATTTAGTATCAATCCGCGTAGTATAAGTACGTTTCAACATATTGGAAATAGATTGAAGAACTTAAAATTCATAAGTTTGATTCAATTGGTTTTAGGGTGTGATTCTTAGTTTTAATGTTGTTTCGGGCATTTCGAAGGTTCGAGCGAGTATGTTTTATGATTTAGAACTTGTTGGTATGTTTGGAAGGTGCCTCGGATGCCATTCGGAGAATAAGAACAAATAACGGAGGAACAACTTCAATAACAGTCACGTCTTCTCTTCAAATCTGAAGCATTGGGTAACTCTGAGTTTTTAGTAGGCGTAAGCATTGTGTCTTTTAGTTTTGCAATGCGTCCTTTGGCTAAGGTTGGTATTTCTTTGTAAGCTTGGTATTTTTAGGTTTTAAAAGAGCAATTAAGTAATTTGACTTTTAACTTAATAGCTTCTTGTTTTTAATATATTGTAGATAGGTTGTGTAGCAGATAAATATGGGTTTCATCGGCATTTAATGTAACGACCCGACCGGTCGTTTTGCTTTCTAGAACCCCATGCCCCTAAATAAGACTTCCCGTACTTGCTTTTATTGATTTATGACTTTCTAGGATGGTTGGTTCGGGATTTGGAATAGTTTGGGTTGGAATCGGAACACTTGGTTCCTTAAGGTTGGCTTAAAAGGCCAATTTTGACTTCGGTCAAAATTTTGAGTAAACGACCTCGGAATCAGGATTTAACGGTTCCAATAGATCCATATTATGATTTCGGACTTGGGAGTATGTTTGGAACGGGTTTCGGATGACCCGGGAGCGTTTCAGCGCCAAATAGTGATTCTTGAAATTTTTGAAGTTCTATAATTGTGGTTTGGAATGTGTTTTGGTTATATCAAGGTCCAAATGGAATTCTGAGATTGGGAATAGTTCCGTAATGTCATTTAAGACTTGCACGAAAAATTTGGTATCAATCCGAGTAGTATAAGTACGTTTCGGCATGTTGGAAATAGATTGAAGAACTTAAAATTCATAATTTTGATTCAATTGGTTTTAGGTTGTGATTCTTAGTTTTAATGTTGTTTCGGGCGTTCCGAAGGTTCGAGCGAGTCCTTTTTATGATTTAGAACTTGTTGGTATGTTTGGGCGGGGCCTCGGGGGCCCCAGATGCCATTCGGAGAATAAGAACAAAGAACGGAGGAACAACTTCAATAACAATCACGTCTTTTCTTCAAATCTGAACCATTGGGTAACTCTGAGTTTTTAGTAGGCGTAAGCGTTGTGTCTTTTAGTTTTGCAATGCGTCCTTTGGCTAAGGTTGGTATTTCTTTGTAAGCTTGGTATTTTTAGGTTTTAAAAGGGAAATTAGGTAATTTGACTTTTAACATAATAGCTTCCTGTTTTTAATATATTGTAGATATGTTGTGTAGCAGATAAATATGGTTTTCATAGGCATTTAATGTAACAATTCGACCGATCGTTCTGCTTTCTAGAACCCCATGCCCCTAAATAAGACTTCCCGTACTTGCTTTTATTGATTTATGACTTGCGGGGATGGTTGGTTCGGGATTTGGAAGAGTTTGGGTTGGAATCAGAACACTTGGTTCCTTAAGGTTGGCTTAAAAGGCCAATTTTGACTTCGGTCAACATTTTGAGTAAACGACCTCGGAATCGGGATTTGACGGTTCCAATAGATCCGTATGATGATTTCGGACTTGGGCATATATTCGGAACGGGTTTCGGATGACCCGGGAGCATTTCGGCGCCAAATAGTGATTCTTGAAGTTTTTGAAGTTCTATAATTGTGGTTTGGAACGTGTTTTGGTTATATCGAGGTCCAAATGGAATTCCGAGAATATGAATAGTTCTGTAATGTCATTTAAGATTTGCATGCAAAATTTGGTATCAATCCGAGTAGTATAAGTACGTTTCGGCATGTTGGAAATAGATTGAAGAACATAAATTTCATAAGTTTGATTCAATTGGTTTTAGGGTGTGATTCTTAGTTTTAATGTTGTTTCGGGCGTTCCGAAGGTTCGAGCGAGTCCGTTTTATGATTTCAAACTTGTTGATATGTTTGGACGGGGCCTCGGGGGCACCGGATGCCACCCGGAGAATAAGAACAAAGAACAGAGGAACAACTTCAATAACAGTCACGTCTTTTCTTCAAAAATGAAGCATTGGGTAACTCCGAGTTGTTAGTAGGAGTAAGTGTTGTGTCTTTTAGTTTTGCAATGCTTCCTTTGGATAAGGTTGGTATTTCTTTGTAAGCTTGGTATTTTTAGGTTTTAAAAGGGTAATTAAGTAATTTGACTTTTAACTTAATAGCTTCATGTTTTTAATATATTGTAGATAGGTTGTGTAGCAGATAAATATGGATTGCATCGGCATTTAATGTAACGATCCGACCGGTCATTTTGCTTTTTAGAACCCCATGCCCCTAAATAAGACTTCATGTACTTGCTTTTATTGATTTATGACTTGCGGGGATGGTTGGTTCGAGATTTGGAAGAGTTTGGGTTGGAATCGGAACACTTGGTTCCTTAAGGTTGGCTTAAAAGGTCAATTTTGACTTCGGTCAACATTTTGAGTAAACGACCTCGGAATCAGGATTTGACGGTTCCAATAGATCCGTATGATGATTTCAGACTTGGGCGTATGTTCGGAACGGGTTTTCGATGACCCGAAAGCGTTTCGGCGCCAAATAGTGATTCTTGTAGTTTTTAAAGTTCTATAATTGTGGTTTGGAACATGTTTTGGTTATATCGAGGTCCAAACGGAATTCCGAGACTGGGAATAGTTCTGTAATGTCATTTAAGACTTGCACACAAAATTTTGTATCGATTAGAGTAGTATAAGTACGTTTCGGCATGTTGGAAATAGATTGAAGAACTTAAAATTCATAAGTTTGATTCAATTGGTTTTAGGGTGTGATCCTTAGTTTTAATGTTGTTTCGGGCGTTCCGAAGTTTTGAGCGAGTCCGTTTTATGATTTAGAACTTGTTGGTATGTTTGGACGGGGCCTCGGGGGCCCCAGATGCCATTCAGACGTCGCGCGAGTCGAGTCCAAGCTCAAAATGAGTTGCTGGTGCACCAGTTCTGGTGCAAACGCACCTGCGGTTGGGCAGCCGCAGGTGCGGGCGTAGTTGCGACTCAAGAGCGAATCCGAGGTTCCGCAGATGCAACCCTTTTTCCGCAGAAGCGAAACCGCAGGTGCGTGCACTTGCCCGCAGGTGCGATCCTAGCCAGTCCTCCCCCTTTTCGGAGACGCGGACGATGGTCCGCAGAAGCGAGACCGCATGTGCGGTCCACACGCCGCAGGTGCGAAAGAACTGGAGGCAGTAAGGTTCTTTTAAACACGGGACTTAGGCATTTATGGGCCATTTATTTCAACTTTGGGCGACTTGGAGAGCTCTTGAGAAGAGGATTTCGAACTAGGCTTGTGAGGTAAGTAAATTCTACGTCATGTGGGTTTAATACATAGTTTATGGGTACATTTTAGCATGTAAATTAGTGAAAATTATGGGTTTATAGTTTGATAAAATGGGATTTAACCACAAAAATTGTTATAGAATCTAGTTGAAATCACATATTCTTGATCCTAAGGTTATGGATAACGATTTCCTTCGACTATTTTTGGAATCCGGGCACGTGGGCTTGGGGGTAAATTTTAGGAATCTTGCAATTTGAGTTGGGTAATCACTCTAATAGTGGAAGTGAAAACTTTGGAGCTTATATTGATTAGTTTTTATCTTATTTGGATAGTTTGGATTTTCTGGCTCCGGACTGAGGGTTTGAGAGTATTCTTGAGCTCGGGAGTAAGCTGCGAGGCAAGGTAAGTCTCCTTCTAACATTGTAAGAGGAAATTAACCCCATAGGTGAAACAAGTAAATATGTGCTTCTATTTGTGTGTGTGTGTGTGGGGGGGGGGGGGGGGGGGGGGGAGGGGCTGCGTGCGCACGAGGTGACGAGAGTCCGTGTGTAGCTACTATTATGCTTAAGTCCGGGTAGTCTAGGACCCAAAAGCATGCTTACTTGCTATACTTGAAACTTTGTTGTCAAATTAAATTGCTTAGATCGTAACAAACTCGGTAAATAAATTTCTAAAATATTAAATATCATTTTCTTGACCGTTAAAGAGAAGTTTGTTAAAAGTCATTTAAATGATGAAAATAATATATTTGTTTTATGTGTAGGCACTCCTGAAACACGTTCAAGATTAAAGGGATAAATCAGATAAGATCAAGGAATGCATCCAAGATTGAAGAGAATGACGGAATAAATTGAGGTTAGATTGAAGGAATCATCCAATCAAGAATATCGAAGATCTTGGAAGTAAATCAATCAATCAGGCTAAATCGGAACGACCAAGATTCTAGGAAGATATCCGGTGCCATCAAAGGAAGCCATCAATGTCTCTCATCAGCCATAGCCGTTGCAGAATAACCTTATTCTTGGAACGAATTAATTTCTTTCCAAGGATCAAATCTCTTGGGTTGGAAAATCTCTTCAGAAATCAAGTCTTTCCCAAAGTATTTAAACTCGTTCTTGTATCTTAGCACATATACTTTGATCGAACCAATTACCCTCTCTTTGTTCTACTACACACAAACATTGTAGCTCCTCTAGATCTGTTGTGTAACAAGTTAGAGAAGATAGAGAGAAAACCACTGGTGAGGCATTGTATCAAAGATAAATGAGTGTCATAGAAACTAATCCATCAGTGTAATCTACACCAATCATTGTGTACTAGAGAATCACATTCATTGAAAGAGAACACCCTTGCAACCCAAGGGGACTCAGGATTCACATTGAATCCGAACCTGTATAAAATTCCGGTGTCTTTAATTCCTGCAATTTACTTCTGCTTTTATATTCTGCTGCTTTATTATCTCGCTATCATAACTAGTCTACTACTTGTAAAACTAGTCAATTTATAAAGAATAAAATTAAAAAAATAGTCAATTCACCCCCTTCTTGTACTTTCAATTGGTACCAGAGCCTGGCTCACATTTTATTTACTTTGCTTAACAGCTTGTGAGAAAAGATCATGGCGGTTGTGCAAGTTAATTCCAAAGTAAGGAATCTGCTTTACAATGCTATAAGTGGTGAAGAATATGAGAAGATCTCCAGTTGTGACACAACCAAGGAGATGTGGGATAAACTTGAAGTTACTTATGAAGGAACAAGCAAGGTGAAAGAAACTCATATCAATATACTGGTTCATGACTACGAACTTTTCCAGATGAAGGAAGGAGAATCCATCAAAAAAATGTTTGCTAGATTTAGCAAAATCATAAGTGATCTAAAAGCATTTGGCAAACCATACTCAAGTGGTGATCAAGTTAGGAAAATTTTGAGAAGTCTACCCACCACTTGGCAGACAAAGTTCGTCACCCTTGAATCACAAGATCTAAAAAAAATGTCATATGATGAACTTCGAGGAGAACTCATAGCTTTCGATAAAACTCGTCTCAAGAAAACAACTCAAGAAGAGAAGAAAAATACTGTAGCTTTCAAAGCTACAACTGATATAACAGAAAGTGACATTGATGATGACCCTGAAGCGCTTAAAGAAGAAATTTCCTTGGTATCAAGAAACATGGATGGACTAATGAGAAGATACAAAAATACCAAGAATGGTAGGTTTCCATCCAGACGAACCAGGAAATATAGTGAACAAGACAAAAATGATGACAAATGTTATGAATATTGAAGATTTGGACATGTTCAAGCTGAATGTCCTGAGCTCAAAAGAAAAGTCTCCAGAGGTTTCAACAAGAACAAATCATTCAGAAGCTGGAGTGATGAAGACAGTTCAGAACATGAAGAAATAGCCAACTTATGCTTTATGACGATCCTAAAAAACGATATGAACAAGATCTATGGATGCTGGACAGATGAGGACGATTAAGATGATGATGGAAAAGACGAAAATGAAAATTATTTCATGGCACGAGGTGAAACAAGCGAGGTAAGACTTTGCAATTGTGAAAGATGTAATGAATTGTAAGATATTCTTGATCGTACTTTGAAAGAGTCACAAAAACTATTAGATGAAATAAAAAGACTCAATAGAGAAGTTAGAGACTGGAAAATCAAACTTGAAGTATGTGAAATAGAGCAAGATGTACTTCAGGATGAGTATGATGGATTACTAGTGCAGATTAACCGCATGAGCAAATCCACCTGTCACAGTTCTACAAGGTCCAGTCATATGACTTATACGTCGACTAAAGAAGGACCAGCCGAAACAGAGTCCACTAGTTCTGACACAAGTGGGAACTCCAAAACTGGATCAAGTCCCAAATGTCACTATTGTTATAAGAGTGGACATAAATATTCCTTTTGTCGTTTTCATAAATCAAATATGTCAGGATGGATTTGGAGACCCAAAAACGATCATGAATCTAGTAATGCTAACCAAAAAGAACCCAAGCAAACTTGGGTATCTAAGAAAAGGTGAAAATCATGTTTTACAGGAACACCACAGACGAAGTCGCAAAGGAAAATGGTATTTGTACAGTGCGTGTTCCAGTCACATGACAGGTGACAAGAATCTGTTTAATGAAGTTACAAAAATTGATGGAGGAAATGTAAAATTTGGTGATGATTCAAAAGGGAAGATAGTTGGTACCGATACAGTTCCTTTCAACAACAATTGCGATATCACTGAAGTCTATCTCGTGGATGGACTTAACTACAATCTCTTGAGTATAAGTCAAGTATGTGACTCGGGATATGAGGTAAAATTTAAGAAAATAGGTTGCGCTATTGAGGACGAAACTGGAAAAATAATCCTCCCAGGTAAAAGGTATGGAAATGTCTATATTCTTGATGGCTTTGAAAATATAGATGGTCATATTTGCTTAACTTCTATTTCTGACGATCCTTGGCTATGGCATAAGAAACTTGGTCACGCAAGCATGCATTTGATAGAAAAACTTTCCAAGCGTGACTTAGTTATTGGCTTACCTAAACTAAAGTTTTCTAGAAATTATGTGTGTGATGCATGTCAAATTGGTAAGCAAACCAGAAACTCTTTCAAAGGCAAAGATATTGTATCTACTTCAAAGCCTTTACAATTACTTCATATGGATTTATTTGGACCTACCAAAACTGCCAGCATTGGAGGTAAAAGATATGCTTTTTTTACTGTTGATGATTACTCACGTTTTACTTGGGTAATTTTTCTATCTCACAAGGATGAAGCCTTGAAAAACTTCGAGATTTTTTGTAAAAAGGTTGAAAGAGAAAAAGGATTTCTTATTACCACTGTGCAAAGTGATCACGGAGGAGAATTTGAAAGCCGAGCATTTGAAGATTTTTGCAATGATCAAGGATATACTCACAACTTATCTGCTCCAAGGTCACCTCAACAAAATGGAGTGGTAGAACGGAAAATAGGACCCTACAGGATATGGCCAGAACCATGTTACTAGAACATTCATTGCCAAATCACTTTTGGGCAGAAGGAGTAAGTACTGCTTGTCACATTCCGAATTGATGCCTCATAAGACCAATCCTGAAGAAAACTCCATATGAATTGTGGAAAGGTAAATGACCAAACGTAAGTTATTTTCATCCTTTTGGAAGTAAGTGTTTTATTCATAACAACGGTAAGGACAATCTTGGAAAATTTGATCCAAGAAGTGATGAAGGTATTTTTCTAGGTTACTCATTGAACAATATATCTTTTAGAGTTTTTAATAAACATAATTTGTGCGTAGAAGAATCAGTACACGTTTTTTTTAATGAAATAACACTCAGGCCGAGAAAGAATTCACTGCAGGTGACGATGAGCAAATACAACAAACTCAGGAGACAAGCAAACCTCACGAGTCAACTAGTGAACTTGTCAATATGGAAGAGTTGACTAGTGAGATCAGCAATAGTCAACCAGAAATATCAAATGAGTCGACCACTCATGTAGTTCATCCCAATGAATAGAGGAGTGAGCCAGCGTATCCTAAAAAATTCATCATAGGGGATCCAAGCGAAGGAATGAAAACAAGAGGAGCTCTCAAGAAGAAAGCAAACATAGCCTTGATTTCCCAGATTGAGCCGAAGAAAATATAAGAAGCTATGAAATATTCAAGCTGGGTGCAAGCAATGCAGGAAGAACTAGATCAATTTGACAAAAATCAAGTGTGGAAACTGATGCCCAAACCAGCAAACGCTCATGTTATAGGAACAAAATGGGTTTTCAGAAACAAGCTGAATGAAGATGGAAAAGTTGTCAGAAACAAAGATAGACTAGTCGCTCAAGAATACTCACAACAAGAAGGAGTCGACTATGATGAAACCTTTGCTCTAGTAGCACGGTTGGAATCTATAAGAATTCTTTTTGAATATGCATCTTTCAAAAGATTCAGGCTGTTCCAGATGGATGTTAAAAGTGCATTTCTAAATGGTTTCATCGAAGAAGAAGTATATGTGAAACAACCTCCTGGATTTGAAGACTCAAAGTTTCCATATCACGTGTATAAATTGACCAAAGCACTATACGGTTTAAAACAAGCTCCACGATCATGGTACGAAGGCTCAACTCATTTCTCATTGATAATGGATTTACAAGAGGTAAGGTAGATACTACTTTGTTCATCAAAAGATCATCTGAAGGTAATCTCATTATTCAAGTTTATGTTGACGATATTATTTTTGGTAGTACTAATCCTCTTCTATGCAAGGAATTTTCCGATCTTATGCAAAGGGAGTTCGAAATGAGTATGATGGGAGAATTAACATTCTTTCTTGGACTACAAATTCAACAATCTGAAGAAGGAACATTCATATGTCAAACAAAGTACACCAAGGAACTTATTCAAAAGTTTGGTATGGAAAATTCCAAAGCCATTAGCATTCCTATGAGTGTCTCAACAAATCTTGATAAAGATGAACAGGGAATTTTTTGATGAAACTAAGTATCGAGGGATGATTGGCTCTCTTCTTTACGTAACTACTAGTCGACTAGATATCATGTTTAGTGTGTATAAATGTGCCAGGTTCCAGTCGGCTCCAAAGGAATCCCATCTGACGGCAGTAAAAAGAATTATTCGATATCTTATATGAACTGTCTCTCATGGACTATGATACCCTCACTCTAACACTTTTTATTTAGAAGGTTTTTCATATCCTGATCTTGCAGGTGATAAGGAAGACAGAAAAAAAACAAATAGAACATGCCAATTACTTGGCAAAGCTTTGATATCTTGGAATAGTAAGAAACAAGGATCAGTCGCACTATCCATGACTGAGGCTGAATACATTGCTATTGGACGATGTTGTGCACAATTACTTTGGATGTCTTATCAACTTGGTGACTATGAATTATCCTTTAAACCTATACCAATTTTCTGTGATAATTCTAGTGTTATTTGTCTCTCAAAAATCATGTGCGTCATTCTAGAGCAAAGCATATAGATATCAAGCATCATTTCATTAGAGATCATGTTCTTAAAGGAAATATAGAAATAACGTTTGTTGGAACAAATGATCAACTAGCAGATATTTTCATTAAGCCCTTATTAGAAGAAAGATTTTGCACATTAAGAGAACTACTTGGCATCATTTGCATTAATCGTAAATATTAGGACCAATGTGCCATTAATTGTTCTTTGTATGATAACTAGTGATTTGTACTACTATTTACTCCCATTTTCTTAGGTTTTTGAGGCAACAATTAGCTTAATTAACCCCACATTCTGATGCAAATGGTTTGAATTGCAGGAACTGGGAACTGAGTGGATTTGTAAACATTGATCCAAAAGACCTCAAAAAGAAGCAGAACTTGCAAAATCCCAGAACCCAGCTAAACTGCTGGAGCGCCCATTTTTCCGCTGCAGCGTTTGTCCCTTTGTTGTAGCGGATTTCTCTTCGCTGCCACGCTGCAAACTTCATAGAGCAGTTTTTCAAGGCTATCCAAAGCGCGGTCCGCGCCACTTTTCCACTGCAGCGGTTCACTAACCGTTGCATCGCACATTTATCCGCTGGACTCGGTGTTAAGATCCAGAGAGTTGGCAACAGAGGAAATTCAAGATTCCGCGATCAGCGTACATATTCCGCTGCCGCGCTCCAGCCATCGCTGCAGCATTGTATTTATCCGCTGGGCGCGAAAAGGGAGATTCAGAAAGTTAAAAAGTTCAAGACCGCTGCAGTGGAAGCCTCTTCGCCCAGCGCTCAGAATTACGCTGGGAGCAGATTCTCCGTAGGGGCATTTTTGTCCGGTATTTTTGGCCATGTATAAATAGATATTTTCTTCATTTTTAGGGTATCAGCCGTTTGGAGAGCATGTGAACAGTACTTTTTAGCTATTTTGAGTAATTTTAGCTTATCTTTAGCCATAGTTATTCAATTATCATCTTGTAATTTACAATTATGAGCTTAATTGCATCTTCTACTTGTGTTTCTTCTTCAAATATGAGTAGCTAGACCCATTAGCTAGGGTTGTGATCCAACCCTAGTGTGTGTAATTAATGAGTTTTCAATTTTAGAGTGATTATGTGTATGGCTGTTTGGTATTTAGCTTAATATGTGCATAAATCCCAGATTTAGTGGTTGCAAACACTATTTCAAGCCTTAGTGACAGGGTTACTCTTGAGAAAGATGACCCAAGTCTAGGTAATTAAGCTAACAAAATATTGGGGTGAGCTCAATAGGATGATAGCCCCAATAAAAGGATGGATGCTAGAGATAGCTACACCCGATTTGAGCCAATTCATGTGAGTCAATGAAAACACCCAATTGTGCTTGAGAAGGCCAAATTGCGCAAAGTCACCCATATTACCGAGAGGTAATGGGTGAGCAACTTTGCATGAGGTTATGCTTTTCACCCACATATCACATTGTCATTCTCGATTGTAAACTGTTAGTTACTCACCTAGGAGGAAGTCACAACCCTAGTCCCTTTATCAACTGAGAAAATAATCAAAGATATTAGTTAGCTAGTTCATAGTTTCAATTAGACTAAATCACAGTATAATTCCCAAAACCTTTTTATGAGAAGTGTAATTAAGAACACTACACGCCACTAGATCACTTAGACACTCGATTCCAACATACATATCTCCCTGTGAAAATCGACCCCGACCCATCGGGTAAAAGCTGCATTGACCCCCGTACTTGCTACTCTTTAGTGGTATAGGCGAGAGTCGATCACTTTTTGGTTCCGTTGCCGGGGAGTTATAACGGTGTTGATTATCTACATGAATAGTGGTGTAGTATGTGTTTCTTTCCTTCTTTTGTTAACGTGTGTGTTGAATCAATTCAGGTACTAATGGCGGATCCTTTGGGTAATATTATTTCGGGGGAGGAGGTGTATGACAATGGAGAAGATGAACTAAATCAAGTACCACCTTCAAGACGGGGCCGACAGGCCAATCTTAATGAGGATATTCTAGACCCTCCCCCGCCTCCACCTCCCATAGTTTCCCCTCGCGTGCTTCCAAACGAGGGGTACCCAAGTACTATTGTCCCGCCTAGAATCCGGGCGGGTAACTTCCAAATCGCAAATGTGATGCCGACACTCTTGGAGCAGCGTGGGTACTTCACGGGAGCTCCCCACCAAATTTCTTACAAGCATTTAAAGGGCTTTGTGGATACATGTTGGGGAAGTAAGCAAACAAACATCTCAGAGGATGCCTTCAGGCTTAGGCTATTTCCCTTCTCTCTCTGAGGGAAAGCATTAGACTGGCTTGAGCGACTTCCCAACCATTTCATATCCACACGGGATGAGTTGGCAGACAAATTCATTGCTAAATTCTTCTCCCCTAGTCATATGGCGGCGCTTAGAGATGAGATATTCGGTTTCAAGCAAGAGCCAAATGAGCCTCTTCATGAGATTTGGGAGCGCTACAGGACCATGGTAAATGAGTGTCCAAACAATGAAATGACTGAGGCCATGATACAACAGACCTTCTACCGAGGCATAAATACCACCAATCAGTGTGTGGTCAATCAATTGGCTGGGGGGAACTTCATGAAGCTACCCTACAATGAGGCATGTGAGGTCTTAGATGAAATGGCTGACACTTCGTCAGCATGGCAAAGTAGAGCTAATGTACCTCAGGGTGATCCAGGTGTTAATGGTCTTCACAAAGAGATTCAAGAACATGGGCAAGCAATTGCCGAGCTTACCACCACCATGAATCAACTTGCTGAGGCGCAACTTCAACAACTACAAGGGCCAAAGCAAGTGCATGCTATGGAGGGGGTAAATATTTTGGTGAACAAGCGAAGACCTCGTGGAAACCCAACGCAAAACAACAATGTTCAATGTGACCAAGGAGCAAGTGGGTATAGTCAAGAGGATTCTTATGATGATCAAGATGAAGATGTAATGTATGCCAACAATTTTCAAGGGCAAAGGAGCAATCAAGGCAACAACCAAGGGTGGAACAATCAAAGGCAAAGAAATTGGAACAATGGTAACAACTCAAGCAATTGGGGGAACAACAATCAACAATGGGGATGCAACAACAACAACAACAACAACAACAATTGGAGCGGGAACAACAATTAGGGTGGAAATGGAAATAGGGGGTCGGGCTTTCAAAGGCCCCCGATGTATCAACAACCCAACAATACACCCCCATATCAATCACAAGGACAAGGTTCCTCAAGTAATGACATGGGTAGAATTGAGCAAATGTTCCAACAAATGATGGAACGCAATGCGGATTCGGATGCTCAACTTTCCTCCCATAACACCTCCATTCGAAATCTTGAAGTTCAAATGGGACAAATCTCACAAGCCTTGAACACAAGCCTGAAGGGAGAACTACCTAGTGATACGGTGGTGAACCCCAAGGGTGGGAACAACAACAACAATACTGGTCATGCCATGGCGGTGACCACAAGAAGTGGACGAGGTGGTGAGGCTAGTTCTTCAAAGCAAAAGAAAGTTGTTGGTGATGATGATGACTTGCCAAATGATGAGATTCCGATTGAGATTGAGAATGTGGTGGAAGAGCCAATTACTAGTGATGTGAGGATTGATATTCATGACCATGAGGAGGAAACTCAAAGTGACGTGAACCCGTCTAGGGAACACGTAATTGACATTCCCGAGATGCTTGTGTCAAAATCAAAGGCACCATTTCCTAGGACTCCTCCTCCCTATCCTCAACGGTTGGCAAAGCAAAAGAATGAGAACCAATTCAGGAAATTCATCGACATGATGAAGAGCTTATCCATCAATGTTCCTTTGGTTGAAGCATTAGAGCAAATGCCCGGGTATGCCAAGTTCATGAAGGACTTGGTCACAAAGAAAAGATAAATGGAGTGTGAAATTATAAAAATTACTCATCAAGTGAGTGCAATAGTGCACTCAATGGCACCCAAGCTTGAAGCCTCGGGGTATTCACCATTCCTTGTACAATTGGTAGCGCGGGTTTTGCCAAGGCATTGTGCGACTTGGGAGCTAGTATCAATTTGATGCCATATTCGGTCTTCAAAACTTTGGGGATTGGTCAACCTAGGGCTACTTCTATGCGTCTTCAAATGGAGGATCGATCTATGAAGCGACCTCTAGGGATCATTGATGATGTGTTAGTGCGGGTTGACAAGTTCATCTTGCCCGCATATTTTGTTATCTTGGATTGTGAGGTGGATTATGAAGTTCCTATCATCTTGGGAAGGCCATTCCTTGCAATGGGGAAGGCCTACGTTGACTTGGAGTCCGGTGAGCTCACCTTCCGGGTGGGCGATGCAAAGGTTGTGTTCCACGTTTGCAAATTAATGAAGCAACCCAATAGAACGGAGGTATGTTCTTTCATGGACCTTGTCACCGAGGTCATTATTGATGAAACAAGCTCAATGATAAATGTTGAAGACCCCCTGGAAGCATCTTTATTGAACCACGATGATATTGTGGTGGATGTCTTGATCGAGAGTACCACTGCTCTACAAGGCATGGGTTCTTATTCATATGGTCCTCGAAAGTTATCCTTGAATTTGGAGAATCAGAAAACCTCTCCGACAAAGCCTTCAATTGAAGAGCCACCTACATTAGAGTTGAAGCCACTTCCACCACACCTCAGATATGAATTTCATGGTCCTTCTCGTACTTTACCTGTTATACTTTCATCTTGCTTAACCAAATTGCAGGTAGACTCTACTCTGAAAGTGCTAAAAAGGAGGAAGAAGGTCATAGGTTGGACACTTGATGATATACGGGGGATAAGCCCCGCATTTTGCATGCACAAGATCATTCTTGAGGATGGAGCAAAGACTTTCGTAGAACACCAACTGAGGCTAAATGAGGAAATGCAAGAGGTTTTGAAGAAAGAAATAATCAAGTGGCTCGATGCTGGGGTCGTCTACCCGATCTCTAATAGTGCTTGGACTTATCTAGTCCAATGTGTTCCAAAAAAGAGTGGAATGATCGTGGTACAAAATGACAAAAATGAACTTATTCCAACAAGGACAATCACTGGTTGGCGGGTATGCATGGATTACCGCAAATTGAACAAAGTGACCCGCAAGGATCACTTCCCCTTGCTTTTCTTGGACCAAATGCTTGACAGACTTGCGGGGAGAGCTTTCTATTGCTTCTTGGACGAGTATTCAGGCTATAATCAAATCTTGATAGCTCTAGAAGACCAAGAAAAGACAACCTTCACTTGTCCCTATGGGACATTTGCTTTCTCTAGGATGCCTTTTGGATTGTGCAATGCACCCGCTACTTTTCAGCGGTGCATGATGGAAATTTTCACTGATATGGTTAAAGACTTTCTAGAGGTATTCATGGATGATTTCAGTGTGGTTGGGGACTCCTTTGATGAATGTTTGAGAAATCTTGATAAAGTCCTTGCCCGGTGTGAAGAGACCAACCTAGTGCTCAACTGGAAAAAATGTCACTTTATGGTTGAAGAGGGGATAGTTCCGGGCCACAAAATCTCAAGGAATGGAATGAAGTAGATAAGGCCAAGATCGAGGTCATTTCCAAATTTCCTCCTCCTACTTCGGTGAAAGGAGTCCGTAGCTTTCTTGGGCATGAGGGGTTCTACCGGCGCTTCATTAAAGACTTCTCGAAGGTAGTGAATCCTCTTTGCAAGTTATTGGAGAAAGATGCCAAGTTCCACTTTGATGAAAATTGCATGAGTGCATTTGAGTTGTTGAAGCAAAAGCTAACCACCACGCCAATTATCACCGTGCCAGATTGGAGCTCTCCTTTTGAGCTAATGTGTGATTCTAGTGATGTGGATGTGGAGGCGGTTTTGGGCCAAAGGGTGAACAAAATCTTTCACCCCATCTATTATGAAAGAAAGACCATGAACTCCGCCCAAATGAACTATACAGTCACCGAAAAAGAGTTGTTGGCTATAGTCTTTGCAATGGAGAAATTACGTCCTTACCTTATGGGTGCCAAAGTGATTGTGCACACCGACCATGCGGCGCTTCGGTACTTAATGATGAAAAAGGATTCCAAGGCTAGGCTCATGCAGTGGGTGTTATTGCTTCAAGATTTTGATTTGGAGATTATTGATAGAAAAGGGAGTGAGAACCAAGTTGCCGACCATCTTTCCCGTTTGGAAGAGCAAGGGAGGCCAAGTGACGGTCTTGAGATCAATGATAGCTTCCCGGATGAACAACTTCTATCCGTCTCTTTTTAATCTATGCCATGGTTCGCGGACATCGCCAACTACATTGTCACCGGTGTTGTCCCGTTTGAGCTCTCTTCTAACCAAAGGAAGAAGCTTAGACGGGATAGTATGGATTATTATTGGGATGAGCCGTCTTTATTCAAGATATGCAATGATAGTGTCATTTGGCGTTGTGTGCCCGAAGAGGAACAAGTGTCAATTCTTGAGTCATGCCACTCCTCACCTTATGGTGGCCATCATGGAGGGGCAAGGACCGCTTCAAAAGTCTTAAGTTGTGGTTTCTTTTGGCCTACTTTGTACAAAGATGCTAGTGAGTTGGTCAAGCGGTGTGATGAATGCCAAAGAATGGGCAGCATATCCAAGAAAGATGAAATGTCTCTCACTACAATTCTTGAGGTGGATATCTTCGATGTTTGGGGAATTGATTTTATGGGGCCCTTTGTTAGCTCATGTGGAAACACCTACATACTTGTGGCGGTGGACTATGTTTCGAAATGGATTGAAGTCGTGGCTTTGCCCAATAATGAGGCCCGAAGTGTGGTTGGTTTTCTAAAGAAGAATATTTTCACAAGATTTGGGACACCCCGTGCCATCATCAGTGACGGGGGATCTCATTTTTGCAATAGGGCCTTTGATTCATTGTTATCCAAGTATGGAGTCAATCATAAAGTGTCTACTCCGTACCATCCTCAAGCAAGTGGCCTAGTTGAAGTGTCTAATCGTGAAATCAAGAACATTTTGGCCAAGACAGTGAATGCTAATCGGACTGATTGGTCCCGGAAGCTTGATGATGCTCTTTGGGCTTACTAGACTGCTTTCAAAACACCCATCGGTATGTCTCCTTACCTGTTGGTGTATGCCAAGGCATGTCATCTTCTGGTGGAATTGGAGCACAAAGCACTATGGGCACTAAAGAAGTTGAACTTGGATTGGGATACAACTGTAAATCTTAGAGTTGACCACCTCAATGAGCTAGATGAGTTTAGATTCCATGCATATGCTAGCTCTTCTTTGTACAAAGAGAAAATGAAGTACCTCCATGACAAATATGCCAAAGACCGGGAGTTCAAATTGGGAGACTTGGTGCTTCTTTTCAATTTCAGACTTCGTTTCTTCCCGAGCAAACTCAAGTCAAAGTGGAGTGGCCCATTTAAAGTGGTGTTGGTTACACCCTTTGGTGCTCTTGATCTCAAAAAAAAGAATGGGGAGATTTCTCGTGTGAATGGGCACCAGGTCAAGCATTATCTTGGAAAATTTGAAGATAGCCACGTGGTGGTTTTGATGAAATTCATTTGAACATGGTAACTTGCGTCGTGCCGCGACGTTAAATCAGGCGCTTCTTGGGAGGCAACCCAAGCGTTTTCTTTTCTTTGTTTTTTTTGGTAGGATAGATTTTTGTGAACTAACCGGTTGTGAAGTTGATGCAGGACTGGGTGGATGCATGTAGGTGAAAATTTGGAAACTGAGCAAAGTAGCAAGTTTTCGCTGCAGCGGTCAAAAATCTGCTATCAGTGGTGACCAAGTGCTGCAACGGAAAACAACCGCTGACAGCGGTCCATTTGGTCCCAAAAACAAGCTCTCTGAATCTCCACTCTGCTGCAGCGTTTACTATTTCGTTGTCGCAGAGTGCACTTCGTTGTTGCGATGGAATTCCGCTGCAGCGGTGAGGGTGAAAAACCTGCAGGTTTGAAAGAACAAAAGCGTAGTCAGCGGTAAAAATCCGTTGCCGTGCTAGGTAAGGCGGTCGTGGGTCCCAGCTGTTAGTATATATAATAAGGGTCCCTCACTTTTTACCCTTTTCACCTATTTTATACCAAACCCTACATAATTACTGTACATACTCCTTCACTGCTCATCTAGGATTTTTCATTTCATCCTTCATCTACTTCAATTACTGGTATGTTTCATGTTTTTAATTACCATTAGTTGATTAATTGTTCTTAGTTTAGGTTGTTTTATTGTGTTTTTCTTTTATTTTGGTTTTTGTATAGAGTTATACAACCCTAATCTTTGATATTGAAGTGTTAATGAATTCTACAATGTTGCGTAATTCTTTTTGGGCTCTTATGTGGGTAAAAAGGGTGATTCATATGTACATTTACATGAAAAGTTTCCAAATTTTGATGAACCCTAACCTAAGTGCACTATGCGCCTGACCTCCGCTGCATCGTTTCAGAATTTCGTTGACAACGGAGGTCCAAACCATGATGTTTTCAATTTGAAGGTTCTGCTGCAACGGTCTGGAATTCCGCTGTCAGCGGTCCTGTGTAACGCTGTATCAGTCATTAAAACGCGGCCAGCGGTTCCCAGGTTCAGAGAGTTCACTCTTAGAACAATTCAAATTCCGTTGCAGCGGCCAGATTTTCGCTGTCAGCGGTGGCCAAACGCTGCAGCGGTCCAAAAATCCGCGGCCCGCCTTTCTTATATTCAGAGAAGGGGTAGTCTGAGTCCCCTGATTCTGCTGCAACGATTCTTTTCCGCTGACAGCGGTTTGGTCCCGAGTACAATGTTTCATTCTCTGCTTCTGCAATTTTAGTTGGTACCTAAGTGCACTGCATTAACAATGTGTGTTACATGTTTGCAGAGTATGGTGAGATCTAGAGGTGGACCGGAAAAGCAACCCGGGAGGGGAGACCCTTCAAGGGGTAGAGGCAAGGGAAAGCAACAAAACCCATTGGCCCCAACTCAAGAAATAGGGAAGAAGCAAAAGAGAAAAAGAACAAGTCCCTCAGAATCAGAGTCCAGTGAGTACTTGCCCTCTCGGGAAGCTTCAGAGGGTCAGAGCAGGGCAGCTCTAGCAGCTGTATTATCAAAGCCTAGAAGACTCATCAACGAGCCCACTAGTTCAGAGTCTTCTGAAGATCTCTCCAATCATTCAGCCACACCTCCTGAGGGCACAACTGCACCAACCCAGTCAACATCTCAATTGGTAGCCCCTCCTTCCATCAACCTCGAGAGTTCAGACGAGGGACCTGATGATGGGAGGGGTGGAGACACTCTAGCACAGGCTTCCAGTCTGCTAAGGACCAGAGATCCAGCAGCATGGGAGCACCGGTTTGTTTCTGAACCGGCCTACCATCAGTTCAGAGAAATGTGGCCTTGGAGATCTCTCATCCCGGAACGGCCCTTCATCATCAAGGACCTCCTACCCCTCAATCCCAATGTCAAAAAGCAGTTCTTAGAAAGGGAGGGGTGGGACCTCTTCAATACCCGGGTGGTTGATGCAAATGAGTATGTGGTGAAGGAGTTCTTCACCAATGTGGCATTCACAAAAAAGGACACATAGCTCACCAAAGTTCGCAACAAGAAAATATTATACAATGGAGATGCTTTCAATGAATATGCGGGTTTTGGGAAGGTTGATGAGACTCGGTATTTGGAGAAGGTGAATTAGAAGGATTTGGCTCGCCCTTGGTTGGCTTCCGTCATTGCTGCTCCAGGGACTACACCGGATTGGTTGTTAGCAGGCACCCCTATCAGGAGGAGTACATTGAGTTTTGAGGCCCGGGATGGGCCACATTTGTGTGCAGCAGGATATACCCCATTCTACATGATATTGATATGCCCCTTTCCAGGGCGGTGATAGTAGGGGCTATTATGGACATCATCCCGATAAACGTCGGGAACATCATGTGCAGAGTAATAGAGCGGGTTGTGAAGAGGAATGAAGCCTCTTATCCTTTCCCCATTTCCTGACTATATATTTCCGAGACAACGAGATTGAAGGGAGGGATTTTGACACATTTATGCACCCTCGGACAACTTTCTCTTGGTATCATTTAAAGGGGACAGACAACCCCAAGAAAAGAGGGAAAGCCTCCACCTCTGCAGCCCCTGGTATTTCCACAGCCACAGAGCCTTCCACTGTTGCTGAAGGCTCTGTTCCTTCTGAGGGGCCCATTGTTGTTGTTGTCCCTGATCCTCCATCAGACCCTGCTGTACCCATACCAGTTTCAGTGCCATCATCATCCACCTATCCTCAGACAACCCTGAAGGTGTCCCAGACTCTAGGTTGTATCACCAACTGGCTGCAGGTAGCTTTATCTAGACTTTCTGATCTTTCATCTACAGTTGCAGCTCAGCCAGCTCTGGCGACCATAGCATTGCCTCCGACTCTGGAGGACACATTGAGGAGCGTGGTGGACAACCAGAAGAAAATCTTGGAGACAATGGAGAAGCAACAAGCGAAGATCAATTATTTGGGGAAGTATGTGAAGAAAATAAAAAAGGCCCAGGATGAGTCAAAGAAGGTGCAGAAGAAGATGCTGAAGACTCATGAAGCTTTGGTGAAGGAGATGGTCAAAGTGCTGTTGCGGGGGACATCCCCCTTGATCTTTTGCTAGGAGAGTCCGGACCCACTGACCCGACTGTGGATGAGGCAAACCTTCCACTGGCTCCAGTTCGTAGAGGTTCCATTCCCCAGACGGAGGACATGGAGATTCAGCTAGAGGAGCCCGAGGGCCAGACTTCCATACAGGCACAGGACCCTCCTATCACCACTGGCGCAACACCTTCTTCATCTTCCCCTGTTGACCCTTCTCCTATGCTGCCTGAGGCACCTTAGGGAGTTTCTTCTTACTCTCTCTCACCCCTCTCCCCTGCTTTATATTTTGGTTTGATAGCATTGAGGACAATGCTCGTTTTTCTTGGAGGGGGTGACCTCGACTTGTTGGTAGTTAAATACAATTTGATTGATTTTTTGGGTTGTAATAACTGTTAATACTCTTTTTCTTTCTTATTTACATTTCCGTACTTTTCATTTTGGTATGTATATATTCAGATACTCCTCCTTATCATATGTATATATTCATCCCCAATTGTAAATATTCATTTTGTATTTCGTATTTTCTACTTTATAACTTTTTTTAGCGTTTTCCATTTATAGGCTAACTTCTTATTTTATTTAGTAGGTTCTTTTTAATTTGTAACTTCTTCTTTTACTTTTTGCGTTGTCAATAAGCACCTGGTTTTCTTAAGGCCACGGTTCTTTCCAGGGGTGGAAATTGTGCGAACCGGGTGTCTTTTCCCTACGACAGACGGTGTGATGACCTTCTTAAGGGATTGAGTCAGTTTTTCGTTTTTCTTTTTGTTTTTGTTTTTGTTTTCTTTTATTTCAGTAGTAGTGAATAAATGTGATTAAAATAGAGCTTCACTTGGCACCAACAAATCTACCTTTGACCTTATGGTTAAAGACAAATTACAAATGAGACTAGTTCTAGTTGTGGCCTTTGGAGTGTTGAGTTGACTGAAAATGTCGTCAGGTGGTGTTCATGGACATATTTGAGTTTCAATTTGAACCAATATTGTTGTGGGTCCTCGACTCGATACTCTTTAGCAATCCTGAGGATTGTGAGGTGAGATTTGACATTACATAACCCGAGTGCCGTGCCTAAGAGTCTAGAACTTGCCCCGAGTGTTTGTCTAGGCAAAATCTTGAGTGAGCTCGACTTGTGAGATGATCATAGGACTTCCTTGATTCCCTATTGAAATTGAAAGGCCTCTTTAGCCTACCTCGACAAAATCCCTAGTCAACCCCTTGGATCCTGAGCCTACTCATTCAAAAACCATATTTTTAGCCTTAATTCGTTCTCTAAATACCCTCTCTTGAAACCCATTCTTTCCTTGAGCACTCTTGATGAAGAATAGGCAAAAATCATAAGTTTGGGGGAGAGACGAGGAAATGAATAGTGATGAAAGGCTTGGTTATAAAAAAATGGGCCAAAGAAAAGGTTGAAAAACATAATGAGCCAAAAAAAAAGGAAAAAGAAAAAGGGTGAAAGAAAAAAGCAAAAGTTTTAAAAGAGGTTGAAATGATGAAAAAGAAAGAAAAAGGGAAGAAAATGAGCCCAAAGTAAAAGAAAGAGTGACTGCGAGTCTCTTTAAATTCCCCAAGGAAAATTTGTGACTCAAAGAGTCAAGAGTGTCATGTGTAAAAATGTGAACAATTGGAGTGGTTAAGGGAAGATGTTCTACCAGAGTTCATTGTGACCAAATTCGATCCAAAAAGCCTCCATTACAACCCGACAAAGCCCTATAGGATCTCAAGTTGAGTGAGCTTACATTAGTGGTGATTTACACAAGGAGCAAGCCTATGGTACTAAAGGCCGGACTAGAGGCATTCTTTTTAGAGTGAAGAGAACACCCATGATAAACCCAACTTTGAGAGACATTATTTATGGTGAGGTAAGACTAAGGAGAGTAGAGGAGGAAGAGTCTGGGATCCACAGTGATTGAGGAAAAAGAGAGAAGCTCTATGACGACCTTAGTCAACTCTTGAAGCTTTGGTGTCACGTTAGATCTAGTGAGCTAGAAAATCATTGCATAAGTTTGTCAATAACTCATTTGTGTTGAGGATAGTCGTTAGTCCCAATTGAAGCTTGATGAATCACATCTCAATGGCTGAAATACTTTATCTTTTCTTGTTACGGAGGTGGGAGTTATTTTTTTTTGCTTGAGGACAAGCAAAGACTAAAGTTTGGGGGAGTTGATAACTAATTATTTGTACTACTATTTACTCCCATTTTCTTAGGTTTTTGAGGCAACAATTGGCTTAATTAACCCCACATTTTGATGCAAATGGTTTGAATTGCAGGAACCGAGTGGATTTGTAAATATTGATCCAAAAGACCTAAAAAAGAAGCAGAACTTGCAAAATCCCAGAAGCCAGCTAAACCGCTGCAGCGCCCATTTTTCCGCTACAATGTTTGTCCCTTCGCTGCAGTAGATTTCTCTTCGCTGCCACGCTGCAAACTTCAGAGAGCTGTTTTTCAAGGCTATCCAAAGCGGTCCGCGCCACTTTTCTGCTGCAGCGGTTCACTAACCGTTGCAGCGCACATTTATCCGCTGGACGCGGTTGTTAAGATCCAGAGAGTTGGCAGCAGAGAAAATTCAAGATTTCGCGATCAACACACATATTCCGCTGCTGCGCTCCAGCCACCGCTGCAACATTGTATTTATCCGCTGGGCGCAAAAAAGGAGGTTCAGAAAGTTAAAAAGTTCAAGACCGCTGCAGCGGAAGCCTCTTCGCCCCAGCGCTCAGAATTACGCTGGGAGCGGATTCTCCATAGGGGTATTTTTGTCCAATATTTTCGGCCATGTATAAATAGATATTTTCTTCATTTTTTAGCGTATCAGCCGTTTGGAGAGCATGTGAACAATACTTTTAGCTATTTTGAGTAAATGTTAGCTTAGCTTTAGCCATAGTTCTTCAATTATCATCTTGTAATTATAGTTATGAGCTTAAATTCATCTTCTACTTGTGTTTCTTCTTCAAATATGAGTATCTAGACCCATTAGCTAGGGTTGTAACCCAACCCTAGTGTGGATAATTAATGGGTTTTCAATTTTAGAGTGATTATGTGTATGGCTGTTTGGTATTTAGCTTAATTTGTGCATAAATCCCAGATTTAGTAGTTGCAAACACTATTTCAAGCCTTAATGACTAGGGTTACTCTAGAGAAAGATGACCCAAGTCTAGGTAATTAAGCTAAAAAAATATTGGGGTGAGATCAAGAGGTTGATAGACCCAATAAAATGGTGGATGCTAGAGATAGTTACACCCGATTTGAGCCAATTCGTATGAGTCAATGAAAACACCAATTGTGCTTGAGAAGGCCAAATTGGACAAAGTCACCCATATTACCGAGAGGTAATGGGTGAGCAACTTTGCATGAGGTTATGCTTTTCACCCACATATCACATTGTCATTCTCGATTGTAAACCCGTTAGTTACTTACCTAGGAGGAAGGCACAGCCCTAGTCCCTTTATCAACTGAGAAAATCATCAAAAAGATATTAGTAAGCTAGTTCATAGTTTCAATTAGACTAAATCATAGTATAGTTTCCAAAACCTTTTTATGAGAAGTGTAATTAAGAACACGACACGCCACTGGATTACTTATAGTCCGTTTGGCCAAGCTTCTAAAATCAGCTTATTTTGAGAAGTGCTTTTCTCAAAAGTACTTTTTAAAAAAGTGCTTTTGGTGAGAAGTAGTTTGTGTTTGGCTAATTAATTTGAAAAGCACTTTTAAGCAGTAATTAGTGTTTGGCCAAGCTTTTGAAAACTGCTTCTAAGTGTATTTTTCTCAAAAGTGCTTTTGGAGAGAAGCTACTTTTTTCTGCTTCTCCAAAACTGCTTCTGCTTCTCCTCAAAGGCACTTTTTTTCCTTCCAAAAGCTTGGCCAAACACCCCAATTTTTGGCCAAAAGTGCTTTTAGCAAAAAAAGTACTTTTGGCCCAAAAAAAAATCTTGGCCAAACAGACTATTAGACACTCGATTGTAACTTACATAGCTCCCTTTAGAAATCGATTCCCGACCCTTCGGGTAAAAGCTGCATTGACCCCCGTACTTGCTACTCTTTAGTGGTATAGGCAGGAGCCGATCAGTATGCCTAATGTTTTATTTCTTTCTGTAAATTGCGCCTCCGATCTCCCCTTTTTCCCCCTCTTTTCACATCAGTTGCAGAGATCAAAGAAGGAAACCAAGTCATCGCGTCTCATCAACTGACACCCTTTCCTTTTCTACACTCAACCATTAGAAACCCCTTTTTAATGTTGAAGCCTCTTTTCAATCCCCATCATCCTCTTCGTCTAGAAACCCTTCTCAGAAACCCTCTCAAACAGAAATCCTCTTCAATGTCCAAACATCCTAAGAACCCTTATGCTTATACTAGGAAAAGCACTCGTTCCATAGCTAAACCCTCCTCTCAACCTCCAGAGCAAGTAGACCTAGGGTCCGACCACTCTGAAGGTTTTGCCTCTTCTCAAGCTGACTTGTCTGGCCATTTTCACACCCTAGGAGAAAAAGCTTTAGGTAAACGACCTATGGAAGAAATGTCACGACCCAAAATCCATTAAGGTCGTGATGGAGCCGGACACCACTGTCAGGAAAGCCAACACTAAGTAGTTAATTAAAATTCCTATTTTAGTATTTTTTGAAATCATTACTTTTCATTTCATTTTATAACGATCAATAAAATTTACTAAGTAACTATCAATATTTTTACAATTCATTTAACAAATACATCTCAATCACCCCAGAACCCGGTGTCACAAGTGAATGAGCAATTTCTAAGAAGTACACATGAAATACAATATTTGTCCGGAGTACAAACTGGACAAAGAATTTAAAATACAGTACAATACATCTGAGGGAGACTCTGCCGGCTGCGGGTCGTCTCGGGATGGTGCAGCTCGCCTAAGTCCCCATATCAACCATGCCACGGCGCCATGCGGGGCCACGAGATATACATGTACATGTGCAACAAAATGCACAACAAGTGTAGTATGAGTACGAAAATAACGTGTATTCAGTAAGTATCCCGCCTAATCTCGAAGAGATAGTGACGAGAGGTCGAATTTGACACTTGCTAGAAGTCAATTTAATAAAAAATCAAGGGCGACACTAAGCACGGACATCACAAGTAATTAACAAATAGTGACAGGAAGGAACACTTCTTCCAAAAATTTCAATTTTAAATCTTCGTCATTTCAGTTGACAACTACAATTCAAGGCCAGCAAATGGCTAAAAATCATATAAAGTACTCAGCAAATATCATGCGCAAGTAATGCCGAGGGTCGAACGGCCCGAACCAACAATAAATGTAAATTGTGCACTACCGAAGGGTCGAACGGCTCGAACCATCTATTACCCCGCTCACGAATCCTTCATGCTACGCGGTCACATATAATAATAGAGTTACCATGCTCGCGAATCATACATGCGACTCAGGTACTCATATATATACACACATTCAAATAGTAAATCAGGAATTCATCAGAAAATATTTATCCAAGGAAAGATCGATTCTCTTTTTAGATGATTAAGAAAAGGAAATTTAACCTTCTTAGATATTCATTTACTAATTCGATAATATTAAATAGTCTAATTTTATCAGCAAAATTACAAGTACAGCAAGTAAAGCATGTTAGTGGGTCCTAGACTACCCTGGCACAAGCATAACAGTAGCTACGCACGGACTCCCATCACCTCGTGCGTACGTAGCCCCCACAAATAGTCTCACATAATTAATTAAATCACATATGGGGACAATTCCCTCTTACAAGGTTAGAAAGGAGACTTACCTCGCTTCGAAGATTCATAACCGGCTTCCAAGCCCTTCTGATGACTCAAATCAATGCACAACGCTCCAAAACTAGCCAAATAGAGGGAAAATAAATGAAACTTTACTCTAATACTTATAACAATTCAATTTATATAAATTCCCAACTCCGCTCGAAAAGTTGACAAAATTGCCCTCGGGCCCACGTGCCCGAATTCCGAAATTTTTCAAAGATAATGATTACCCATAACCTCACAAACTCAAATATATAATTAACTCTCAATTTCATGCCCAAATTCATGGCCGAAATCCCAAAAGTACGAATTCTAGGTTTTCTTCCAAATCCCATAATTTCTACAAATTTTCATGACAAAATCTATATACAAACCTTGTATTTAACTTGAAATGAGTGGAAACAACTTACCTTGACATAGATGACGAAAATCTCCTCTTGAAGCTCTCCAAAAATTGCCCACCCAAGAGATAATGGAAGAAAATGGGCCAAACACGTCTTTTAGAACACTTCACTGCCCAGTCCCGACCTTCGCACCGGCGCGCCCGCAGGTGAGCCCAAGCACCCGCACCTGCGGCTTCCCCAGCTCCAGCCAAATCTCACATCTGTGAGCCATACGCCGCACCTACGACCCTTATTGCGCAGGTGCGATCGCACCAGACACCAGATGCTTCAGCCCTTCCTCAAACTCCAAATTCAATCTGTTGACCACCCGGAATCCACCCGAGGCCCTCGGGACCCCTTCAAATCACACCAACCTTTTCCAAAACATAATGCGGGCCCGTTTGAGGCCTCAAATCACATCAAATAACATCGAAACAATGGATCACAACTCAATTCAATCTTTATGAACTTTGAAATTTCCAACTTCCACATCCTATGCCGAAACCTATCAAATCACGTTCGATTGGCCCCAAATTTTTCACACAAGTCACATTCAATATTACGGACCTGCTCCAACTTTCAGAATCAGAATCTGACCCCGATATCAAAATTTCCACTTCCGGTCGGACTTCTTAAAAACCTTCAAGTTTCTAACTTTAGCCAAATTACTCCAAAATGACCTCCGAATTTGCTTCCGATCATGCTCCCAACACCAGATTCACCATACAGAGCTATTCCCAGACTCGAAATCCCAAACGGACATCAATAACACTGGAATGCCCTTCAACCCAGACTTATGAAATTCTTCTAAAATGCTAACTTCCACAATATGCGCCTAAACACTCCCGGGTCATCCAAAACCTGATACGAACATACGCGCAAGCTCGAAATCATCATACGAACCTGCTGGAACCTTCAAATCCTGATTCTGGGGTCGTTTACTAAAAAATCTAATCTTAGTCAATTCTTCCAACTTAAGGCTTCCGAAATGAGGATTTCCCTTCCAATTCGATTCTGAACTTCCCGAAATTCAATTCCGACCACGTCTACAAGTCATAATACCTAAAATGAAGCTGCTCATGGCCTCAAACTGCCGAACTATGAGCTAGATCTCAAAAGGACCGGTTGGGTCGTTACAAGAAACCCTTGTTTCGTTCACTCCAAATAAATTCAAAATCGATCTATCTAGTACCCTAAAGTTAGACCTAAATTTCTGGGGTTATCCAAATAGGGATTTCTTTATCGCCTTGAAAGACAAACCTATTACTCATGGGAGGGTAGTCAACCTTGATGACATGGAAGCCCTAAATTTTAAGGTAAAAGATCTTTTCGTCTATCAAGGATGGTCAAAGTTCTTCTCTGTTCGTCCGCCCAAAGTCTATGAACCCCTCGTAAGAATGTTCTATGCAAATCTTTGCTCTAGTAAGCCTGATAAGTTGGAGTCCTTAGTGCTAGGAAAGCGTATTGTTCTTGATTGTGTCGTGTTTGATTCAATTTTTCTGTGCAAGTATTCTAGTTTCCCTATGCTTTTCAAAAATTCTTCGCCTGATGATTTTGAAATTTCTTTTGATCAAGCTAAAAAGTGCATTGCTGAGTGTTCTTCTGATTCCCTTCCTAACCAGTTAGGTCCTAGTGATGTGAGTTTGGAATCCCGTGTTCTAGCCCATATTGTTGCAACTTCTTTACTCCCTCATACCGATTCCTTCTCCATTTTCTCTCTAAGGGACACCTTTTTAGTCTATTGTCTTATGACTAAACTAAAAATCAAGTTGTCCTCCTGGGTTATCAATTTTATGATTGAGAGTGCTGAAGATCCCACTAGTCTACCCTATGGCATAACCATTACTCACATTCTGGAAGCCCACAATATTTCCATCTTTGAATATCCCTCCATCTTGGTTTCAAAATCTTATAATTCTAGAGCATTTGCGAGTATGGGGTATATGTGTGTGAATGGTTGGGTTAAGAAACAAGAGGGTGAAGTCAAGCCTGCTCAGACCGATTCGAAATCTAAACCTTTTGCTTCCCTTCCTAGCCAGAGTGATCCTGATATTACTGAAAAGATCCATGCCATTGTCAATTAACTATCTGAAATCAAGGATCTTCTCTGTTCCACTCAGTCCACTATTGGTGACATTCATGCCATCTCCAAGGAGGCGGGGTCTGATGTGTCCAAAATTCGAGTTGCAGTTTTCAGGGTAAGGGAAAATGACGTCAAGGCATTCAAGGAGATTCATGACAGGTTTGATGGAATGAGTGTTTCAGCCACTGATTTCTTTGATAAGATGAAGGAGGCGATTTGCAATACTCTTACATATTTTCTGCGCCGTTAATGTGGAAGTTTAAGACAATTTTTTTGTTTTGTTATGATGTTTTTGGACTGGATGCCCAATCGATGGATGATACTTTTGCTTTTTTTTGCCTAACTATAACTTTGCAAGTATATTCTGCTATAAATCATGTTTTGGCCTGTATTCCCTCTTTGCTGATGTCAAAAAGGGGGAGAAAAGATATATGTAATAATACAGGTACAATGCAGAACAAGTCGACTAAAGTACAGTAGCACCTCGGCATATCTTGAGGGGGAGTCGTGAAGAATAAGTCGACTACAACACTTTTTGAGGGGGAGTCATGGATCTTGTAGAAGCAGCCGACTACCAGAGCCTCTTACTGAGGGGGAGTAAAATACAGGGAACTCAACTGGTGTTTATACATATATTATTTTGTCATCATCAAAAAGGGGGAGATTGATAGAACTGATTTTAATGATGAAAATAATATATTTGTTTTATGTGTAGGCACTCCTAAAACACGCCCAAGATTGAAGGGATAAATTAGACAAGATCAAGGAATACATCCAAGATTGAAGAGAATGACGGAATAAATTGAGGTTAGATTGAAGGAATCAATCAATCAAGAATATCAAAGATCTTGGAAGTAAATCAATCAATCGGGATAAATTCGGAAAGACCAGGATTCTAGGAAGATATCCGACACCATCAAAGGATGTCATCAACGTCTCTCATCAGCCATAGCCATTGCAGAATAACCTTATTCTTGGAAAGAATCAATTTCTTTCCAAGGATCAAATATCTTGGGTTGGCAAATCTCTTCAGAAATCAAGTCTTTCCCAAAGTATTTAAACCCCTTCTTGTATCTTAGCACATATACTTTGATCTAACCAATTACCCTCTCTTTGTTCTACTACATACAAGCATTGTAGCTCCTCTAGATCTATTGTGTAACAAGTTAGAGAAGAAAGAGAGAAAACCACTGGTGAGGCATTGTATCAAAGAGAAACGAGTGTCATAGAAACTAAGCCATCGGTGTAATCTACACCACTCATTGTGTACTCGAGAGTCACATTCACTGAAAGAGAACACCCTTGCAACCCAAGGGGACTGGACTAGGATTCATATTAAATCCGAACCAGTATAAAATTCCGGTGTCTTTAATTCCTGCAATTTACTTCTGCTTTTATATTCTGCTGCTTTATTATCTCGCTATCATAACTAGTCGACTACTTGTAAAACTAGTCAACCTATAAAGAATAAAATTAAAAAATTAGTCAATTCACCCCCCACCCCCCTCTTGTACTTTCAAAGTTGACATTTCTTGAGTAATTGTTTTCTTGATAAATTCTTGCTTGCCTACTTGATGTGTTTAATTGTATTGACCGCGTCGCATGGATGATTCGCGAGTGGGGTAATAGATGCATATATGATTCGCGTCGTTCGACCCTACGGCAGTGCACATTTTATTATTTTGTTGGATCGTGTCGTACGTCCACGCCATTATCTGGCATGTTATTTTCTTGNATATATATATATATATATGGAAAGTCTTGTCACTTCTTGTTATTATCTTCTATTTAGTCTTGATATCCATGCTTAGCCTCACACTTAATTATGTTGTTTGGACCTAGTAAGTGTCAGTTCGACCCCCCGTCACTACTTTTTCGAGGTTAGACTGGATACTTACTGGGTACATATTATTTATTTACTCATACTGCGCTTCTGTACTTAATTGTACAGGATCTGAGGCATGTGCATCTAGCTACCCGTCCGAAGCGCGTTCTTGATACTTGGATCGAGATTCCACAGTGAGCTGCTCCTTTTTGATGTCGTTCAGCAGCGTGTTGGAGTCTCCTCTTTTGTTTTGACTGTCTATTCTATTTCATGCAGTAGGATAGATATTTTTTTTTGTATATTCTACTAGATGTCCATATACTTGTGACACTAGTTCCTGGCACACACATTAGTAGACTATTCTTTTGGGATGTAATTACTCAATTATGACTTCTTTTGGTCATTTCACCTTTAAATTGCCTAAACTATTCGTTAATATCGAATGCTTTAAATATAAGCTAAGTAAATGTTGGAAATGTTTGTGTAAAATAAATGAAACCCATTAGTTGATTAATGTTGGCTTGCCTAACCTCGGAGTTGGGCGCCATCGCGACCTAAATTGGAAGTTGGGTCGTGACAACATGGTATCAGAGCACTAGGTTTACGTAGGTCTCACAAGTAATGGGCAAACCTAATAGAGTCTTGCGGATCGGTACGGAAACGTCTGTACTTATCTTCGGGAGGCTATAGGGTGTTAGGAAACTACTCTTTATTCATCCTCTATCATGCAGTTGATGGTATACTAAATTTCATTCTTCTATTCTATCACAGATGGTGAGGACGCGTACGCCTGACGTTCCAGACCCGGGAGGAGCTGCTCCCTCTGTTGCTAGAGGCCGAGGTAGAGGCCGGGGGAGGGCACCGACCCGAGGTAGAGGATGAGGGCGTCCTAGAGATGCCCCAATTGCACCACCAGTGGATCTAGCAGAGGATCCTATTGTTGAGGAGCATGGCGAGGTGCCTGCAGCAAAGCCTGCCCCGGTGGATTTTATGAAAGCGCCGGGTTTCCAGGAGATTATGGGTCGTATGATGCAATTCATGGATACTATGACCCATGCCTTTTTATTTCCAGTGAACCCGGCCACCTCTCAGGTGGGAGGGGGAGAACAGACCCCTACTTCCCTGGCCCTAGGACATGCAGCTACGGTATATCAGACTCTGGATACACTACCCACGGATGAGGCTCAGCCAGTTACAATAGTAGCACCTGAGCCCAAACCAGTTGCGGACGGGAATCCGCAGAAGTTATTGGACAAATGGAAGAGGCTACACCCTCCTATCTTCGGAGGTGAGCATCATGAGGATGATCAGGATTTCATTGATATGTGCAGGGACAGACTGCACAACATGAGGATACTGGAGTCTCACGGGGTTGACTTCACTACTTTCCAGTTTGAGGGCAGGGCCCGTAGGTGGTGGCAGTCTTATATTCTTGGCAGATCAGTCGGTTCTCTCTCTATCACTTGGGAGCAGTTCACTCAGCTTTTCTTGGACAAGTATATCCCACCCTTCGAAAGGGAAGAGCTGCGGTACCAGTTTGAGCAGGGTCATATGTTAGTGACCGACTACGAGGCGAGGTTTTTCGAGTTGTCTCGTCATGCACTCATGATATTTCCTACTGACGCAGAGAGAGTGCAGAGATTTCTTAAAGGGTTGCACTCTGGTATTAGAGCCAACATGGCCCGAGAGGTTGAGATGGGGACTCTTTAACAGCTGGTAGTGGAGATTGCTCGTAGGATTGAGGGCTACTATCTGAGGAGTAGAGAGTAGGGTCAGCATGACAAGAGGGCCCAATTTTCTGGGGAGTTTAAAGGTGCCCCGGCTAGGGACAGAGGTCAGTTCGGGAGGGGCCAGCCTAGTAGGCCCCCATATTCAGCACCCCCACCACCTCCTCGAGGTTCTCTAGTGAGGCCTTATTTCAGTACGATGCTAGAGTTTTCTTATCGCCCATGAGCCATTCAGGGTTCCTCCGGCGGGTATTTTGGTCAGTAGGGTTCTTCCAGTTCTTATTTCAGTGCCATGCCAGAGAGCTCATACCGTTCCCCAGCCATTCAGGGTTCCTCTAGTGGGTATTCAGGCCATCAGGGCCAGTCTTCATGGCAGCAGTATTTGGTGCCGAGAGGTTATTATGAGTGTGGGGATCTAGGTCACATGAAGAAGACTTGCCCCAGGCTTCGGGGCAAGGCACTGCAGCAGAGTCATCAGCCTATGATTACAGCATTGGCGGTTTGGCCACCAAGAGGTGGAGGATAGGTTGGTAGGGATCGTCCTAGAGGTGTAGTCCAGGCAGGGGGAGTTCAGCCAGCTATTGTTCAGTCAGGTGGAGGCCAGCCAGCCGGTGCTCCAGCCAGATTCTATGATTTTCTAGCCAGACCAGATGCATTGGCCTCAGATGCCGTTATCACAGGTATTATCTCTGTCTGCGGTAGGGATGCTTCAGTATTATTTGATACAAGGTATACCTATTCATATGTATCATCTCTGTTTTCTCATTTCCTGGATATTCCTCGTGAGTCTTTGGGTACTCTTGTTTATGTGTCCACTCTTGTGGGTGATTCTGTGGTTGTGGATCGGATCTATCGGTCCTTTGTGGTCACATTCTGTGGATTCGATACTAGAGCGGACCTCTTGTTACTTGATATGACTGACTTTGAGGTCATCCTGGGCATGTACCGGTTATCTCCTTATCACGCCATCCTAGATTTCCATGCCAAGACTGTTACTTTGCCATGCCCGAGTTGCCGAGATTGGAGTGGAGGGGTTCCTCAATTAGTGCATCAGGTCGGGTTATTTCTTTTCCGAAGGCTCGACGTATGGTCGAGAAAGGTTGTTTGGCTTATCTATCTTATGTACGGGACACCATCGTAGAGTCTCCGATGGTTGATTCAGTGCCAGTAGTTCGGGAGTTCGCTGATGTGTTTCCTCCTAACCTTGCAGGCATGCCGCCAAATCATGATATTGATTTTTGCATTGACTTGGCTCCGAGAACCCAACCTATATCTATTCCACCATACTGTATGGCTCCGAAAGAATTGAAAGAACAACTTGAGGAATTTCTAGCTAAGGGGTTCATCATACCAAGTGTATCACCTTGGGGTGCCCCAGTGTTGTTTGTGAAGAAGAAAGATGGGACCATGCGGATGTCTATTGAATACTGCTAGTTGAACAAAGTTACCATCTAGAACAAGTACTTGTTGCCGCGCATCGATGATTTGTTTGACCAGTTGCAGGGTGCTAGGTTATTTTCTAAGATTGACTTGAGATCGGGATACCATCAGCTAAAGATTCAGGACTTAGATGTTCTGAAGACTGCCTTCCGTACTCGATATGGTCATTACGAGTTCCTTGTGATGTCTTTTGGCTTGACTAATTCCCCATCGACATTTATGGATTTGATGAATAGGGTGTTCAGGCCTTATATTGATTCTTTTGTTATTCTCTTCATTGATGACATCTTGATCTACTCGTGTAGCCTGGGAGAGCACGAGCAACATTTGAGGGTAGTGCTCCAGACTTTGCGGGAACAGAAATTGTATGCTAAGTTCTCCAAGGGTGAGTTTTGGTTAGATTCTGTCGCGTTCTTGGTGCATGTCGTATCAGGATAGGGCATTAAGGTGGATCCCAAGAAGATTGAGGCATTTTAGAGTTGGCCTCGTCCTACTTCAGCGACCGAGATCAGGAGTTTCTTGGGATTGGGAGGTTATTATCGCATGTTTATTGGAGGTCTTTTCATCCATTGCAGCACCTCTGACTAGATTGACCCAGAAGGGTGCCATGTTCCGATGGTCCGACGAGTGTGAGGCGAGCTTTCAGAAGCTCAAGACAGCTTTGACCACAACACCAGTTCTAGTGTTGCCTTCCCATTCGGGGATGTATACAGTTTATTGCGATGCTTCACGCGTTACCTTGAGATGTGTATTGATGAAGGAGGGGCGAGTTATTGCATATGCCTCACGTCAGCTGAAGACTCACGAGAAAAACTACCCCGTGCACGATTTGGAGTTAGTAGAGATTGTTCATACTCTTAGGATTTGGAGGCATTACTTGTATGGAGTGTCTTGTGAGGTTTATACAGACAAGCACAGTTTGCAGCACTTGTTCAAGAAGATGGATCTTAATTTGAGGCAGCGTAGATGGCTTGAGTTTCTGAAGGACTATGACATCACTATTCTTTTTCATTCGGGCAAGGCAAATGTGATCGCAGATGCCTTAAGCAGGAAGGCAGAAAGTATGGGTAGCTTGGCATTCATTTCAGCGGAGGAGAGGCCACTAGCTTTGGACATTCAGTCCTTGGCTAACAGACTTGTGAGGCTGGACATTTCAGGGCCCAGCCGAGTTCTTGCATGTGTTGTTGCTCAGTCTTCATTATTGGGACAGATCAAGGCTCGGCAATTCGATGATCTGCATTTAGCAGTTCTCATAGAGACGGTACTATAGGGTGGTGCCAAGGAGATTTCTATTGGCGAGGATGGTGCTCTGTGACTTCAGGGTCGCCTATGTGTTCTTAATGTTGATGGCTTGAGGGAGAGGATTCTAGAGGAGGCACATAGTTCACGGTATTCTATTCATCCAGGTGCTACGAAGATGTATCGTGACCTGAGGCAGCATTATTGGTGGCGGCGGATGAAGAAAGACATAGTGGAGTATGTAGTTAGGTGCCTAAATTGCCAGCAGGTTAAGTATGAGAATTAGAGGCCAGTGGGGCCTACTCCAGCAGATGACTATACCTAAGTGGAAATGGGAGCGCATCACTATTAACTTCGTAGTTAGGTTGCCACTGACTTTGCGGAAGTTCGATGCAGTATGGGTTATTGTTGATAGGTTGACCAAGTCGGCACACTTCATTCCAGTAGCCACTACTTACACTTTAGATAGGTTGGCCCAAATCTACATTCGGGAGATAGTTTGACTGCACGGTATGCCTGTGTCCATCAAATCAGATAGAGGTCCTTAGTTCACCTCACATTTCTAGAGAGCCACACAGAGTGAGTTGGGCACCTGTGTAGAGCTCAACACAATATTCCATCCTCAGACCGACGGGCAGTCGGAGCGGACAGTTCAGATACTGGAGGACATGCTCAGAGCATGTGTGCTTGATTTTGGAGAGCAATGGGATCAGTTTTTGCCCTTGGCCAAGTTTGCTTACAACAATAGTTATTAGTCCATCATTGAGATGGCTCCATTTGAGGCTTTGTATGGTCGGCGATGCCGTTCTCCCATCGGGTTGTTTGAGCCTGGCGAGGCTAAGTTATACATTACTGATTTGGTAAAGGATGCCTTGGAAAAGGTAAGGTTGATTCAGGAGAGACTTCGTACGGCACAGTCCAGACAGAAGAGTTACGCTGATCAGAAGGCGCGTGATGTATCATTTATGGTCGGCGAGAAAGTTCTCTTGAAAGTCTCTCCGATGAAGGGTATTATGAGGTTCGGCAAGAAGGGGAAGTTGAGCCCAAGGTTTATAGGTCCATTTGAGGTGTTGAGATGAGTTGGGGAGGTTGCCTATGAGCTTTCTCTACCTCCCATGTTATCAGGAGTTCACCTAGTTTTTCATGTGTATATGCTCCGGATGTTCCACGCCGACTTATCTCATGTGTTAGACTTCAGTACCATTCAGATAGACGAGAGATTGGGCTACGAGGAGGAGCCAATTGCTATTATTGATAAGCAGGATCTCCAGTTGTGGTCTAAGGGTGTTTTCACCGTGAAGGTCCAGTGGAGGGGCCAACTGGTCGAGGAGGCGACTTGGGAGCCCGAGGAGGACATACGGAGCAGATATCCACACTTGTTGAGCACTCCAGGTATGATTCTAGACCCGTTCGAGGACAGACGTTTTAAGAGGTGGAGAATGTCACGACCCGACCGGTCAATTTACTTTCTAGAACCAAGTGCCCCTAAATAAGACTTCTCGTACTTGCTTTTATTGATTTATAACTTGCGGGGATGGTTGGTTCGGGATTTGGAAGAGTTTGGGTGGGAATCGGAACACTTGGTTCCTTAAGGTTGGCTTAAAAGTCCAAGTTTGACTTCGGTCAATATTTTGAGTAAATGTCACGACCTGAAATCCCACCTTCGGGCCATGACTGCGTCTAACGTTGAACCTGCTAGACAAGCCAACGTTTGAACTAAATAAAACTCATTAACAACTAAAACGAACAAGATGACTGAGGCATCGATGGTCCGCAACGTGAAGGTTAACAAATAACCAGAATATAACATAGCAATTTCGA
>ML265212.1:111283-191351 GCA_005239495.1 Nicotiana undulata | reverse complement strand
CGGAAGGGCCGGGAGCCAAAAGAGTCGCGGGCACTTCAATCGAGATGGAAGAAGGAGAAACTGAAGAAATAATAGGAATTGGAGAAGAAACAACAGCAGCAGCTTGGGGAGCAGAGATAGCAGCACAATGCGGGTAAATGGTAGCCAAAGGAACATCGTCAGGATCCATTTCGAACCCTTCCTGAAATAAACGCTCAGCAGAGTCCCGAGATGGAGATTGAGATTGATCTTGAGAAGAAGAAGACCTGAGGGCCAACACGGAAGGAGAGGCGCGAGAGTAGACTCTTTGTCCAAAATTACCCGCCTTCTTCTCATCTAGTGCACTAAAGTACCCTCTTCTTCACCCTCATCTTCCCCTTCAGAACGGGAATCCAAGTCTTTCCTCTTCGAAGCACTCGTCAAAATATTCTGAGCTTGGGACAATGACATCCTTGGAAGTGAGGAAGATACCCCACGAGTAGTAAACCCTATCAGAAAGAGGAAAAGAGTTAATAAATAAAAAAAAGAACTCAAGCAGAGAACAGAATGAGAAAAATTCTGCTTACCATGGGTCTTAACAATCCACTTGTACTTTGCCGAAAAGTACTTCCAAGATCTTTCCTCGGCAGGAGCAGCAGTTAACATTCTTTCTACCCAACTACGGATGTCGGAGACATTCTCGACAACATTCATAGTTGCTGTAAATTAAAGGGAAACAGATACGGTGTCATAAAACATCAAACAAATTTCATTACAAATGAATCAGGTACGAATTAAAATACTTACGTGCACGGTTCCACTTCTCGGGGAAGGGAAGATTATTTTCACCCACTAAAACTACCTAAGGTACCAACCTCTGTATTTATCATCACCAGGGGTTACTAATACCCTCTTACTCCGGGTAACTAAAGTAAAAAACCCCTGACGGAATAAAACAAGAGAATACAAATGCAGCATATGAGGAAGGGTAAAAGGAACGGAAACCTTTGAAGCCAAGACTCTCAAACATGCGACAACACGCCATACTAGGGGACCAACTTGTCCTAAACAAATATAAAAAAAGCGACAAAACTCTATAATCACAGGATCGACAGGAGGTTGAAATCCTAACGTAAAAGGATAAGTGAAAACATAAGAAAAACCAGCTTTAAAGGATGTAATCCTTTGAATACTACTTGGCACGAGAACAGGAACATTAGACTCCCAAAAACATTCCCTACGAACAATGGGAATGTGACCCACAGTAATGATAGTGGCATATTTCTCAATACTATCCAGAGAAAGAGATTGTTCAGTAATAGGAGAATTTACTTCTGGAAAAGTTATCTCAGAAGGGATGATTTCGTCAACTCTAGGTTCATGAAAATCATCCCTACTCCTAGAAACAGATTGAGAAGATCTACCTCTCGGGGAAAACAACGCCCTAGCAGGGGAAGAAGAAGAAGAACCTCTAGAAAAAGTACGTCCAAGGCTCCTTAGTCGGCCACCTCTTCGACTCCTCGTCGGAGCAGAAGAAGAAGCTAGAGCCTCAACATCAATAACCTTTTCAGAATGGCCTGATGAAGACATATTTATAAAGTCTAAAGAAGAAATTCTTTCACAAAGAGAAAATTGAGATGCAGAAGTTTTCTTTTTTCGTGCTAAGGAAGAAAGGAAGAAGACTATTTATACTTAATGGCAAGTGTCAAAGATTGAAAAGGTAATGATGGAAGTTCATAATCAAAAGTGTCACTTTGGAACTGATGCAGCCGCAAAAAAGCCCTAAAAGGCGCTGAGTCATTTCAGAACCAATCAGAAATGAACACGTGAAAGAAGCATTAAATGGAAGTACTGTGCAAAGCATGCGTCAATAAAAGAATACAAAGTTTCGAGATAAAGCGGCGGCAAAATATTCCCGCCATAAATGAACATCCACTTACCAAGTATTATACGCTCAATACATGGCAAGTGGGGGGACTATCTGTATTGGTAAAAAATATAGTCTTACACGTGTACAGATTTTAGATGACTCAGCTAGCCAGGTGGACCAATCAAAATATCACACGCGGATGCGAGATAAAGAGGTACGGGCAACGCAAGGAATTAGCCACGGAAAAGATCACTAAAGAAAAAAGGCATGGTCACAGCGAATCCGGACACAATAAACATGCCGATTCAAAGATCAGCAATCAATGCCTCGTACGTTACACAATTCCTAAAATAACAATTACTAGTCATTTTTATAACGCCTCATAAATGTAATAATTAAGCATTAAATAGACTTCATGACAGTAATTTAAACGTTGTACTAGGAAAACATTCCTATAAAAGGAATGCCAATGTAACAAACAGGGGATCTGATTTCGAGCAATATAAGTTACTGTTTCTTTTTATTCTCAACGATTGCTTTTTATTCTTTGTTTGATTGATCCGATTATCAGTAACCCGAGTTTTTCCTAAAATTAAGCTTTAGTCAAAAAGGTTCATTTTTTGGTTAAACATAGCCCACATGGATTCAAACCTAAAGGGTCTAGTCAGGTTATTGGAGGATTTCCCTTCCAGGATAACTTGGAAGGGGCAGTGATTAGAGTGGGTCCTAGGTAGGTGTAACATAGTAGCCTCAGGGTACTGTGAGATCCAACTCTCATTGGCAAAACACATATCAATTCTTTCAAGGAACATAGAGGCCCTATTGTTGTATCTTTTATTAGACCAAGTGAATTACTACCTTTGTAGCCTAGGTCTAATAGTTTGCATTCATTAATACAATTCCATAATAGGTTGTTGCGACTAGGGTTTATCGGGTTGCCCCCAAATTTGTCCATAGCTTTCAAGACTTCATTGAAGTCTCCTCCCACAAACCAGTTATTTGTGAGAGTTTTGGAGATTGTAATTAAGTTCTTCCAAAGTATTTTTCTATCTGCTAAATTATTACTAGCATAAATGGCAGAGAATAACCAAGGAGTATGGTTAGGGAGTACCTTCACCATTGCATGAATATCTTGAGGGGTGGTGGCCACCTCATCTACACTAACGTTGTCCTCCTTCCACATAATCAAAATCCCCTCAAATAGACCAATGGTCGGCGATTGGATAATCAGATCAAACTGAAGCTCTTTAGCCAATTTCTTGTGGTCGGTCATTTTGGTCTCCAGCATAACGAGCATGGCTGGCTTATGCAACTTGACCATATACATACAGTGCCTTTTGAACTCAGCATTGTTCCCACCCCTATCTTTCCATATGATGTAATTCATTGGGGGTGGTTGGTTGTTAGGGTGGTGGACTTCCTGAGGGTTCCTCATTCCTTGTGATGCCTTCCTCGGAGACGATTGGGATTTCCTCTTTAAGCTTAGTACCGGAGTCAAATTGAGCAGTGGCTTGATGGATCCTTGGGACTGGTGATACACTTGGCTCAATCCACACTTGGTCATTAATCTGGGGCATAGAATCACTAGCACATCTATGGTCTCTACACTGAATTCGATTGCCCTGATTGAGTCCAGCAAGAGTGAGTCTGTTCGAAGGGGGTCGTAGGTTGTTTCTTCTGCCTCTGTCGAGTTTTTCCCCTTTTGAGGAGGTATAGGTCCTTGATGATTTCCTTTTTGATGTTTCTGAGTGGTGGGGATGTGTTCTTCTCTGGCGGAGCGGAAGATGATGGCATTTGATGGATTTGGGGGTCGATGGTCACAAAAATCGGCTCCGCTGTTGGGTCCTCCGTTCCCAGATCTGGGGAGAATGGTAATGACTGTGAGATTTGATACATTTGACTATTGGGCATCGGAAGGTCGATGTTTGGTTGCATGTTGTCCTTGTTCACCATTATCTGCCACAGGCATGGACCAAAGGCAACTAGGGCTTTGTTCAGGGCTTCTACGGTTACCCTTGACAAGTGAGCCAGATTCTGTACAATCAGCGTCACCGGTTGGCTTCCCAAGGTGAAATTGTAGGTTAAACCCTGGCCCTGCAGCGCCGCCTCCAGCCAGGATGCTGGTAGGTGGTCCGGTGGTAGTGGTAGTGAGGTCACAAAGGAGGGCAGCACTTGTTTTTTTCCTTTCATTTTTGTGTTTTTTAGATTTACTACTTTGAGTAATGAGGTTGATTAACTTAAGGGGTTGATCCATTATTGTGACCTTTGGTGTCAAATATCGATCAGTGGAGGAGGTTGTGTTAATTGTGCCTGGGGAGGGGGATTCTGAATTAATTAGTGATCTTGTGGAATGGGCGGTGAGTGTCTTTTCACCTGAATTTGATTGTGGTTCCAGAAGAGGCACTTGAGTCTTCATGGTGACTATTGAGATTTACCCATTAGAGGTTATCTCTGAGATAGTGGTAGGGGGAACGTAGACGAGGGTGTACGGATAGATTTTTGGGTTGACCTCCTCCAATTGGGTGAGGGCCCCGATTGGTTAGGCGTGGCTGACCCCATAGTCTGTTGCCTCAAAATTGGGGTATACTACCTCGTTAGATGGGCAAAAAGTAGAGGCCTTGTCTTGGGAAGAGAATTGGCGGTCATGAGTGGAGGTTGTGTCAGAGTCTTCGGGCCCCGTACCATCTTTTCGCTTTGCATTTGTTTCGGGCTGGGACCGCGTTGTAGTGGTGGCCTGGTAATGGGGGTGGGGCTTTGTTTGTTAATTGGTCCATTGGGCCTGCTGTATGGTTTTGGGTTGGGTTTGCTTGCTTTGGAATTGGACTGAACAGATTGAGTTTGTAGAAACTTACCTGAGTTTGCGTTGAACATGTTTACTTGTATCCGTTGAGCATATGGTGTGTGGTGTTGGTTGTTTGATGCTCCTCCATTCCTTTCTTTTGGTTTTTGTTGGCCTTGTTTTTTCTTTCTTGGGAAGGTAAATGTTTTCCATTCATTTTCTTCTCCTTGTTCCGTAATTTTTCTTGAAGTCTCCGGTGCTTCTGTTGGTACGGATGGTTGCGGCTTCCTGTAGTTGCAACCCTTTGAAGTGTGTCCAATTCTGCCACATGAGGTGCATAGTGTGCCTTTCCCTTCGTATATCACTGCTTGTTTGTGGTCTCCGATTATCACGGATGTTTCTACTGGTGTTTCTAGGGGTACTTGAATACATATGCGTGCGTACCTTCCTCTGAGGGTGGAGGAGGTGCATGAGTCTATTTTCAGTAGTTTGCCCAGCTTCCTGCCCACTTTTTCCAGTATTTCTTTGTCGTAGAATTTTGTTGGGAGTTGTGGAGTCGAATCCGGATAGATGTGGTAGAGAGTGTGTCTTCTTGTGGTATGAATTTTGGTTCCTATTTACGTATTGAAAGAAAATTCCTAGAGATAAACCGTGGTCCTAGGTGCGGTGCTTTGAGCATATTTTCCTCTAAACGAAATTTGACAATGAAGAAATTCCATCCTAGGTTAATCAATATTAATTGTTCGGAATGTTTCCATAAGTCGATTAGTTTAGAGCGAAGATATTGGTGTGGCATTCTACGTCCAAAGATCTTTATGATTACAGAGTAACACCATGGGAGGTAGAGACGTTTCTTGTCATCGTGGGATAGTGGGATTGATCCTTCGATGTTTTTTCCTTTATCATCTTCGATTATGTGGGTACATCTTCCTCATAGTATTCATTTTGTTGGCTTACCGGTTTATCCAGTAGCATTTCTTTTTAGGAGTGTGGTTTTGTTGTCTCTTCAATGTCCATTTGGTTGTGCTTGTTCGGTGGTTCCGGTGGAATGGATGTTTTGTCTCTTCAATGTCCATTTGGTTGTGCTTGTTCGGTGGTTCCGGTGGAATGGATGTTGTGATCATGGTTGAATCCATGAAGTCAGAGGTTACTTTTAGAGAGAAAAGGGGGGAAAATAAAATTTTCCTTTAAATGCCTCACTTATATTCTTGCATAATTTTACTCTTTCAGATTATCTTTTACCATGTTTATAACAATGTAAGAATAGTAGTGTTCCGATTACTTGGAGTCTTCATTATTGTGTAAGCATACAAATATGCGAAGAGCTTTGAAAAAGGAATATGCGAAGTCTTCCTTGGCTCCATTTTTCCCGGAATTATGGAACCGCACTTGTAAGTATATCGTTTGCTTCTTCTCCTGTTAAAGATCATTCCTCATCATTATTGACTTTTCTTCCTTTACCTGTCTCACCGACTCAATGGGTTCCCCCTAGGGTTGAGGGCTTGGACCAACGGGTTCAGAAAATTTTGGACGTTACTATGACCGAAACCCGCACATGGAAAGAATTGTCCCTGAAATACAGGTGGAAGGCCAAAAATCATGGTAAGTTGAACTCATCTTATCTTTACCTTTTCTCATAAGGACGTTGTTTGATTTTCCTCTCCTGTTGAATATAGGTCTACCCCAGGGCTCAGTTGTCATCCCCGTGGAGGACGTTTTGGCTGATACTGCTAATGCGGCAAGGCTTCTGCAGAAAGCTTTTTCAAAGACAGACGTCTCTATGCCTGCTTCTGGTGTGAGTGTTTCTTCTCGGAATACCCGGCCGGAGAACAAGTAACTAAAAATAAGGTGTTCCTCCACGGTCGAGGGAAAGAATAAGAGGGCGAGGAATGCTGCTCCTGAGTCATCTCTGAAAGTCGTGGTGACGAGCCCTTCGACCGGGCCGACCATAGATACCGTAATGATTGACAATGATGGTAAGCCAGCAGGGAGGGGGATTCTCTACACCGAAGACGACGACATTCCTCAACTCAACAGACTGTTCAATCTGTTGAGTTGGTTACACCAACCGAGAACAATGCCTCGGTGCTCTGGGGAGTTTGAGATGGTGGAAAATGTCAACTCCCATTTCCGTATCCCAGTCGCTGCGCTCGCTATTGTGGGGCTGAGTACCGGGTCCCTGCCGTCTTTGGTTGATGAGCAACCAACAATTAGCATTGTGTTTTTCGCAACTGTTTCTCACCCTTCAACGCCATTAGCTTCATCTACTTCTTCACCAATTCTTCCACCAGCAACTGCTACATCATCTCCACCGGACGTATCTGTCCAATAAGAGGATGTTTATTTGCCCAGTCCTTAGTTTACCGAAATTGGGGTAAAATTATGGTGCCCCGTCACAAGATCCGCAAAGGAGGAGGAGCGTTACTCTATCGGTCTCTACCGGATGCAATTTGATGTCCCGACCAGTGGAACTTTATAATTAGACCTTTGGCTTCAGAAAAAGATTGGGAAAAGATACCTGCTCTCTCGGGAGAATACTTGTAGAATAACGTTATGCACAACGCCGCAGCGGTATACTCTTCACTTCCTTTGTCATTTTTTCTATCTTTGATTTAATAGTATTTTGAGTTTGCTTTTCTTGTTTAGCAGGCCTATCTTCTTTCTTCCAAGGGCCTCCAAAGGTTGATTCTGGGAAAGGAAGAACTTACCTCCGAGCAAGATCAACTTTTAGCCGAGCGCGACCAAACTGTTGCTCGCCTATCAGAATTGGAAGCCAAAGCTGCTGAGGCTGTTGTGTTGGAGGCTCGTTTGCAGCAAAACGAGCAAGAAGTAGACACCCTTATCCTAGAGATCGTGCCGCTGAGGGTTCAATTTGAATAGGTTATAGCCAAATAGGCTGAAGTCCATAGTGTCGTTCTTGCTGCAACCCATCGTGAGGCTGCCTTTGTTAAAATATTAACTAATTTGGAGGCAGCCTTGAACTCCAAAATTGAAGAGCTTGTTGTTGCTGGGGTGAAATATGCCCAATTGGAGGAGAAGTACAAGAATATCATTGAGCATAACAGACTTTTCAACTCTATTGTCCGCGAACTCGATGTTAGCCTCAAGTCGGTTAGATCCGCCCGCGAAAACCTTTATGCCGAGGTTGACCAACTTAAAGAAGAACTCAAGCGCCGGGCGTCTTCCCTCGTTGTTGAAAAAATATATGTTATGTACAACATGAGGTGAAAAATCTTAGAAGGGGCTAAAACGAGTGTCATTGACTTTGATGCCGAAATCTCTAAAGCATGTGAGCTAGAGTCAGCTGCTAAAAGGAGTCTCCCGGCCAAGCCTTATGCTTCCGGTTCTTCTAGTTCCGGTTCCAAATCCTCGAGAACTGAAGAGGAACCGAAAAGAGAAGATGTTGAGGGAAAAAATGATGAGGGTCAATATATCGAGTCGGCAACAGATCTAACCACTTCCCCTAGGGGCGCAGATGTTTCTCTTCCTCCGGGTTCCCGAGATGCAGCAACTTAGCTTTTCATTTCTTTTCCCAACTTTTGTACCTGTGCCCTTTTGGAACATTCATTATGAATAAATACATCTTTTGCTCAAGTATTACATGAGTCTTTCTGCGTTCTTTTGTTTGAACCTTAATGCAAATTTTAATCTTTGCGTTCTTTCTTGCTTAAGTGTTTTGCGCAAGTTTTACTGTTTACGTCTGATTATGCGAGGCTTTGGGTGTATTTCCCCCCGGAAGAATTTGGATTTTGGGCACAAGTTCTTCCAAAATCAACCATTTATCATGAGGGCCCTCTTATATTTTTGGTGCTCTTGAAGAGGACGTCTTTTGTTCATTACGACACTATCATTTGAAGTACTTGTTTAACTTTAAAATGACAAAATTAATTCATCGTTCAGACAAGAAACAAGATAAAAATAAAAGGACTTTACTTTATTCCTTTCATTTTCAAAAAGTACATATGCATCTGTTATGCTAAAAAAATTCCATTTCTTGTGGCTAACTTGTACAACTTGTTTCGACGGGGCTGGGCGCACAGTGTAGGGATGTGCATTCGAATCGGTTTATCGATAAATCGAATCGATTATTTATTATAGGTTTATCGATTTATTGATTTCGAAATTTTCCTTATCGAGTTATCGATTTCGATTTCGATTTTGTCCTATTCGGTTATCGGTTTATCGATAAACCGATAAGATATATTAAAAAGATAAATATACCCTTATTCTATAATACCCTTTCCTTTACCCTAGGTCCCTAACCCTATTATTTCCTCTACCCATCAGTTTAGTTACCTTAGTGTCTCTCTAACCCTATCAGTTTCTTCTTTCACTTTCAGCAGGTACGTAGCGGATCTGAATACGGCGTTCTCGACCGGTAAACATGGTACACGCCGCCTTTTACCGCAACTGTAAGTTTCCTTAAACTCATTGGTTCATTTCCTATTATTAAGTTCTGTATTTGTCAAAAGCTCTTTTCATTTTCTAGAAATTTGTATATAAATGATAAATGTAGAGAAGATTTAGTGTTAGAAACCCCTAGTCTGAGTTAAAATGTCAATTAATGAGTATTGGAACAAATCAGCTCCAAATGGAGCTAAGTGGATCAAACTTATGTTAGGGCTTGAGTAGTCATTACTGTAACTTTGTGGTAATGCTGATATTAGTTTGAATATAAGCAAAGCTAAAGTCTGTTCTGATAGTATTATGGCCCGAGGATAAAGTGGTACAGCCAATCAAGAAAATGTAAAAATAACGTCAGTGAAATGGGGGAGGACCAAGAGATTTTTGAGGTTCATATCCTAGTGGAGAAAAAAACACTAGGTGATTTCTTCTTATTTGCTAATGAATATAGAGTTATCAAAAACAAAAAAGTTGAAGGCTTGCTAGTCATTCCGTTTCATTTTTAACATTTAGTTAGGCGTGTTTATAGGATATACTTTTCGTGGAATCCCGCAAATTTTCTTATCGGTGTAATCGATAACCGAATCGATAAGCCCCAAAAATCGATAAATCGAAATCGAAAAAATCAAAACCTTATTGAAACAATAACGATAAGCATATGTACAAATCGATAATCGATAAGTAACTATCGATAAGGGTCAAAATCGAATGCACACCCAGCGCAGTCCTCGGTCCTGATGATACAACTATGTTTCCGATTTTCGTATTCCGATCGACGTGAAAGTCATTGTTGTCGTATCCTCATATCATTCCCCCCATTTTTCGAATGCGAAGAATGCGAATTTGAACACTGGCAGTTTTGCACCTTCGAGGATTCCACAAATGAATTGCTAGATAATCTTCAGTTCAGTAACAAACTTCACTTCCCCTTAGGAATTTATGCTATCGATCTAAAGATTATCTAACAACCCCTTCGTGGCTTGCACTTCTGAACGGTCGGGTAACCTCTGTTCGATAGCAAACTTAACTTCTCGGTGGAAACTTTGCTACCGAGCAAAAGATTATCTAACTACTCCAAAGTCGTTCTTCGCTTGTGTGCCTTGCTATTAAAAGGTCTTATTGCTATTGCTGAAACTTTCTTCTTAGTATGTTTTCTGTTGCAGCCTCATTAAAAACCTTGTCAGAAAATCCCAATTAGGACAAAAACTAGACGAAGGAAAAAATAGTGCAACACATACTTTTAGTATATCTGATGTTCATCAGCAATAATATTTCTTGAGGTGTGCCATATTCTAGTTGCTTGGAAGCTTTTCTCCATCTTGATTCTCCAACTCGTATGAACCTTTCCTGGCGACATCTGAAACACGGTAGGGCCCTTCCCAAGTTGGACCTAGATTTCATGTGTTGAGTTCCCGGGTGTTTTGAGTTACTTTCCTTATAACCAAGTCTCCCACTTTGAAATAATGGAGCTTGGCTCTTCGGTTATAATATCTTTCTATTCTCTGCTTTTGAGCTTCCATCCTTATATGCGCCAAGTCCCTGAACTCATTGAGTAGCTCCAAATTGACTAACATTACTCCGTTGTTTGCCTCTTCACTTGCCTGGAAATATCTCAAGATAGGCTCCCCTACTGCCACCGGGATCAAGACTTTTGCTCCGTACACAGGGGAGAAAGAAGTCTCTATGTGCTCGATTTGGCCGTTGTTCGGTATGCCCGTAGTACTCTAGGAAGTTCCTCGGGCCATTTACATTTAGCTATTTCCAATCTCTTTTTGAGATTTTGTATACTCACTTTGTTCGTTTATTCGGCTTGACCATTTGCGCTCGGATGATAGAGCAAAGATGTGATCCTTTTAATTTTCAAGTCTTCAAGGAACTTTGTGATCTTTGTGCCTATAAACTGAAGCCCGTTATCACATGCTATATCCTTTGGTATTCTAAATTTGTAAATTATGTTCTCCCACAAGAAATACACCACTTCACATTCGCCGATCTTCTGATAAGGACCTGTTTCAACCCACTTAGAAAAATCCTCAGTTAAAATTAAAAAAAACATACCTTACCAGGCGTCGGCGGCAGTGGTCCGATGATATCCATTCCCTACTTCATGAACGGCCATGGAGACAGAACTGAGTGCAATGTTTCTGCTGGTTGATGTACCAGTGGTGCGTAGCGTTGACATTTACCGCATTTTTTTACGAAAGGTTTGGCGTCTTGTTCTATTCGGGGCCAATAGAACCATGCCCTTACTAGTTTTAATACTAAGGAATTTGTGCGCCCGAATAATTTTCACTGATCCCTTCGTGGACTTTTTGCATAATATAACTAGCTTTGTAGGCTAACAAACATCGGGACAACGAGCCTTAGAAATATTTCTTGTACAATTGGCCTCTTTTAAAACTATCTCGCACTGCTCGTAGTGCCCGAGATGCCTTGGGATCTTCATGAAACTTTCCGTGCTCGAGGTAATAAATGATTTCATTCCTCCTTTCCTAGACCAAATTAGCCGTATTTACCTCGTAATAATTGTCTGCGTCCAGAACTGAGTGCATAAGTTGTACGATCTTATCGGAGTCTGATCCCTCATTTCCGTCAATGAGCCATTAGCTAATGTGTCCGTTTCTACATTTTCTTCCCTCAGGATATGCATAATTGACCACTCCCGGAACCGAGAAAGTAAAACCTTAACCTTCGCTACGTATTGTTGCATGCGCACTTCTTTGGTTTCGAATATCCCGTAGACCTGATTTACCACCAGTTGGGAGTCGCATTTGATTTCTATGACTTTAGAATCTAGTCTCGGGTCAATTCGAGTCCCGCAATCAAATCTTCATACTCCGCCTCATTGTTAGTTAAAGTAACCATTCTTATAGCCTGCCTTAGGGTTTTTCCCGAAGGCGTGATTAATATTATGCCAAGCCCAGACCCTTTTATGTTGGAGGCTCCGTTCGTAAATATGGTCCAGACTCCTGATGTCGATTTTGACACCATCACTGCTTCTTTGGTTGCCAGAGGCAGCAATCCCGGACTAAAATCGGCCACAAAGTCGACCAAAACTGTGACTTAATCGCACTCCTAGGTTTATATTCTATGTCAAATTCACTCATTTCGAGTTTTCGACGGACCATTTGTCCAACCTACCCGAAAGTTCGGGCTTAAGAAGAATATTCCACAGGGAAAGGTGGTCACCACAGCTATCAGGTGACATTGGAAGTAAGGCCTTAGCTTTCGAGAAGGCTCTACGAGATCTCAGACCAGCTTTCCAAATGTGGGTAGCGAGTTTCTGATCCCGTTAAAATTCTACGAACGTAATAAATGGGAGATTTTGTACCTTCGTCCTCACGGACTAAAACAACGCTTACCCCTACTTTCGAGACTGCTAGGTAGATTAATATTTTTTTGTCTTCCTCCGGATTCGCTAATAACAAAGGCCTTGACAAGTACCTTTTCGAATCCCTCAAAGCATGTCGGTATTCCGGAGTCCATTCGAAGTCGTTCTTCTTTTTGAGTAGCGCAAAAAAAACGATGACATTTCTCTGATGACCGAGAAATGAACCTGCTCAAAGCTGCCAATCTCTGTGTGAGCCTTTGAACTTCTTTTACGCTTTATAGATGGTCCAGGATGTCTTCGATGGTTTTGATTTTATCATGGTTTACCTTAATCCCCCTTAACAAGCATATCGTATGTATAAACTTCCATGTTTTTCCCTATATGTTTTTCAAACATCTTGTTTACGAGATGCTGATAAGTGGATCCGACATTCTTTATCCCGAATGGCATCACATTATAACAATATGTGCTGAAATTTGTTATGAACGAGTTTTTTCCTGATCCTCGGGGTTAACCTTAATTTGGTTGTACCCGGAACAAGCATCGAGGAAACTCATTAACTCGTACCCAGTCGTTGCATTAATCATTTGATCGATGTTTGGCAGTGGGAACGAGTCCCTTTGGCACGCCTTATTCAAGTCCTTATAATCTACGCACATACGAAATTTATTGTTTTTCTTAAGAACTACTACTACATTAGCTAGCCAGTTCGGATACTTTACCTCTCGGATCAAACCGATATCAAGTAAGCGAGTTACCTTTTCTTTGATGAATTTATTTCTAGCCACGGAAATATGACGTTTCTTTTGTCTTATAGGAGGGATGTTGGGATCCAAGCTTAGCTTGTGTACGGTCACTTCCGTTGGGATACCTGTCAAATCCGCATGCGACCACGAAAAACATTCGACATTAATTTTAAGAAAAATTCAATAAATCTAGACCTGAGTTCGGTGTGCAGTCATGTCCCCAAGTGGAATTTCCTCTCCAAGAACTTTTCAAACAATGCGACTTGTTCAAGCTCTTCCGTTGTGGACTTCATTACGTTCGTTTCTTCTGGTACCTGGAAATATCTTGGCACCTAATAAGATTTCGACACCTCTTCCCCCTGGTTGACTTCACTTGATTAGGGAGAAGGTGCCGGTTCTTGTAATTGCTATGTTGCATGATCCTTCCCTTTGCTACTGGAGACCAAAATCGCATTCATCTCCCTTCTCGTCGGTTAATCGCCTTTAATCTGTCTAATCCCCTTGGTAGTTAGGAATTTCAGCAACTAATGATACATCTTTCATCTCGTGCAACCACGGTCTTCCCAGGACCCATATCACCATCCACAACCTCGAAAAGGGTCATCTTCATCACCCCTTTGGTATTTGTGGGCAGCAGGAACTCTCCTCGGGTTGTCACGCTTGCGAGGTTGAATCCGGCGAAGTTTTGTGGCCGGAATGATGCATACGATAAGTTTGGCTTGTTCCAATACCCTCTGTTGTATAATGTTGGCCGAACTCCCTAGGTCCACCAAAACACGTTTGGTTTTAAAATCTAATACATTTAAAGAAATTACCAATGCGTTGTTGTGCGATAGAAACAATCTGTCTGCATCTTCTTGATGTCGTCTTCAGCGACTTCCCAGAACCTCTTGATATGGGTTATTGTTACCTTGTTCTTTTTGCTGCCGAGAAGGTAACCCCGTTAATATAGCGCGGGGGATCTTCTCCTGCTTTTGAGGGTTTTGTTTTATCACATTTTTTACCGTAATTATTTTTGGCTCGGTCACTTAAAAATTCCCTGAGATGGCCATTTTTCAGTAGTGTCTCCACCTCTTCACGCAGATGTCAGCAGCCCCCAGTCCGGTGGCCGTCGTCCCGAGGTATTTGCACCACAAATCAGGATCTCTCTAGTTGGGATCGACCTCATCGGCTTCAAGAATCGTGTTTCTTTAATGTTCCTCATAGACAACACCAACTCTATTACACTGACGTTAAAGTTGTATTCTAAAAGTCTGGGATAGGAAGGATCTTGAGAACCTGATGTTTCCTTGTCCTGTAGCGATATGTTGTTTTGGCAACAATCAGTTCTTCTATCGTAGCGAACATGTTTGCCGTCCAGAAACTCTGACGTGTCCTTAGGTCCGTTCATAGGGCAAAAATCGTCCCCTCGAAGACCATCTATCTGTGTCGAAATCATTTTTTGATTTCTCCTTATTCTTCTCCCAACCTTTAACCGACACTGGGAAGCTGAGTTGATCATCCTCAATCCTTATCAAAGACTCGTACCGGTTGTGAACATTCGCCCAAGTCGTCGCTTGAAACTCGAGCAAGCTTTCCTTCAATTTTCGAGATGCGTCAAAACTTCTCGAATTCAAACCCTTGGTGAATGCTTCAGCCGCCACTCGTCCGGAACAACTGGGAGCAACATCCTTTCCTTCTGGAACCGAGTTATGAATTCCCGCATAAACTCGAACTCTCCTTGTGAAATTCTAAATATGTAGGCCTTCCGGGTTTGCACCTTTCTAGCCCCGGCATGAGCCTTAATGAAAGAATCCACGAGCATATAAAAGGAATCTATGGAATGCTCGGGTAACAGCGAATACCACGTCAAGGCTCCCCTCCTGAAAGTATCTCCGAATTTTTTCAGCAAAACTGATTCGATCTCGTGGGGAGCTAAATCGTTCCCCTTCACCGCCGTTGTATAGGTGGTAATATGCTCATGTGGTTCCAAAGTCCCATCATATTTCGGCATGTCGGGCATTTTAAACCGCTTCGGGATCAATTCTGGTGTCGTGCTTGGTTTGTACAACAATTGAGTATACTTCTTCGAGTCTTGCCCTTTCAGCACCGGTGGTGCACCCGAAATTTGGTCCATGCGGGCGTTCACTTCCCTCATAAACTGTATGAGTTCTCTTTTGAAGGGATCGCTCTCGTTGTTGTTACCGGATCCGCTCCTCCCGGTCCCATCGAAACCGACCTCGGCCCTCGGGGTATTGTTGTCGACCTTCTGTGTTGTTTCATTTGTGGGAGCACCAGGAGGAACTGGATCTTGCCCATTCGCGTTATTGGAAGCACCCAATAACGCCTATTTTAGTTCTATCATAGCCTTATCCTGCCGTGTGAGATGGCCTAGCATGTTGCTCCTGCGGGACCCTACCGCTTCAACAACATGCTCATCTTCAACATCATCGGGAGTCGCCTCCCGAACATGTCGGGGTATCGCCTTCCGTGGACCGGCGTGGCATCGTTCCCCTCATTGCGGGTATCAATGATTGAATCCTCGTGCTGAGGCTGGTTTCCTTGGGCCTCAAGATTGTGTGTGTTGTTAACACCATTATCTGCCATTTTCTGTGATTTTTTTACTAAGAACAACTAACCAAAACACGTTAGTAAAAGAGGCAAGGACCAACTTAATTACATCATTCTCTAGTCCCCACGGTGGGCACCAACTGTTTACCCATAAAACGGTACAGTTGAATGTATACGTGATTTCTAGACAAGTGAATTAATTTGATCCCGAAATAATAGATGAATTAGATAAATATGCAATACTTAGCCTTGACATGGAGATAAAATAACAGAAACAATATTTTCGGGAGCAGAGCTTCCGGGCACAACAACAATGAAATCAAAAAGCAAGAAGATAAAATTATATAAGCTTTGAATAGAGTGTAGCATAGGTTTGCCAGAAAATTCGTATCATTTACAATGATAATATAGCTCACTATTTATAGTTGTACCTAGGGAACAAGGTCCTGGGATCAAGCCTTCTATAATATCAATTATGAGGGTCATTGAAGAATGTATAATGGCGGGCATGAATGCCTTATTCTTTGTAACATGTAGTGTATTAAATGCTGTAGAATATTCTTCATTAAATGTTGCCAGGTGGCAGACATTTATTTCATCTTTATGAGTATCATTCTTTCCGGTAACAGACAGAGTAGTTGCATTCGATTTCAGTTATTATCTGCCTTCGGCTCCACGTGTCACTTCCTTATGCGATCATTTAACATATTTTACCTTATACACACTCGTTATTTTAAGTTAAAAATTCAACAAAAGCGTAAAATTTGTTAGTAGAGCAACTAAAAGCGCACAACTTAGTTGAGTATTAATTCATGAAACTCAAATTTGAAATTTAACAATAACTTGGACAATAATTAGTGCAGTAATTCTTTCCTCACTTTCGAATGTACCCTTGGTCGGAAAATTCTACTATAAAGGATGAAAAAATAAATGAAATACCGTAAAATCGTTCCTTTTTTAATTTTTATTTTGTTTCGTTTACTCCTTGCTCATGTCCTTGTATTATTCACTGCTATGTACATCCAAAGCTTCCTTTATGCCAACTTCCTCTGGTTAATATCCACATACACAGAGGCAAAAACATAAAATACCTAAAGAATTGATGAAGGATAAAAAGAAATGTAAGTAACAGTACGTAGTAGATGTAGATGAGACAAAAAAATAATGGTGTATTGATTCTTATGAGTTATTCCATGTGAAAGTATAATTGACTATAGGGGACTGGTTTATTGTAGCCATATCAAATCCAATGAAGACATGAATATATTTTTTGCTAATTATAATGCGAGCTTTCAATAATGCTTATCTACAACTGGGAGAATTGAAGTTGGGGAATACAATGAACTTGATGGACAATGGTGCAACTGATATTGGAGATTCAATATTTATTAGAACTGGAGACAAACTTGGAATGTCTCCTGTTTCTGTGAGTTGTAATGGTTTCCCGTTGAGGAGCATAGTTCTACTCTGAAGGTCGCCGCCTTCTGGAGTTAGATGATACTCTTCTCGATATAATGTAACATCTGATGATTTGCTTCCAACCCACGAAACAGTTTCTTTAAGACCGTGCACGAATGAATTTTTCTTGTGATTTCTTTTCTCGCCGACTTGCAAGCTGGTATATGCACTGGATTGGATGTTGACCCCATACTGAATCTGGTTGCTTAAATTGATCAGAAGTAAAGTCACACCTGCCTGAACAAAGGCAAAATCAGTAAGTTAATGTGGTTTTGGTCTTCAGCAGTAGTATGGATATGCAAATAATCAAGTAGAGATTTGAAGACAAATAGTACATACACATAAATGAGAAAAAAAAAGAAAAAGAGAGGAAAGTGGACTAAGCGACATCAGACTAGGTCATTTGATATATGCGCTGGAGGGCTTCAATTGTAATCCTTTATTTTGGATGATCCATTTTTCAGAACACAGCAAAATATAAGTAGCATAGAGCATAAATTGAGACTTTGGCTGCAGTTCTGATGTGCAAGAATACGAAGGTTGGTTTTTGAACTAAGGCAATTGCCTCACGACAGAAAAAATCAACTAATGCTGATTGCATAGTCTACACTGGAAGCAGTGTAATGTATTGCATCGAGCTATAAGTTCCCCCTGTAGGGTTCGCAAACATAAATCATTTGGTCCTTATGTGTTAGAATTCTGAAATAATACAAAACTATGTTAGAGAAGCACTTGAGTCATTGTATCTTTGTAGTCTAACTAAGAACAGCTCCGATGTTTGAACCTTCAAAAATGTCAGATTGACATAAATGGCTTATGAAACAGAAGGGAAAAAAAGAAGTCAAATAAATGCAAGAATTCCTTATGGGAAACCTTCAAAGCACCTGCTATCAGGATAACGTTCCGACATAGTAATTAATGCATTTCAGATTACATAAGTGAATCAGGATATAAACGGCACTCTTACTCTATCTTTTGTACAATGGGCATAAGAGCGCAAATATGGTGACGCGCTGCTGCTAACATCAAGAACTTCTTTCCCCATCAGTCTATGCCAAAGAAGGGCACTGTATTGAAAGGAAAATGAATGGATCAGATACCTCCTATTAGATTCTGAAGGACCTAATACAGAAATATAAAAAGATTAACAGCCTGCTCTTTGAAGGTAGTCAAGCACCTCACCTATAATAATCAGGATTTGGAACAAACGTGCTGGTATCAAGGAGCCCATAATTTCCACCAATAAGAGTCTGCCGACAGTATACTTTAGTATGGTGCTTGGCTGCCATCCCAAGCTGATCTAAATACCTATAATTCATGTTAAAGGCCAGGCAAGAATGAAAAATCATACCACATGCCTGAATTATGGTCTCTGGAATTGCTTCACTCGACTCGACTGCTAGTTAATACTATAAATCAAATTAAGCAAGAAAAGTTTACCAAAAGCTATCTACAAAGGCGTTAGACACATTTGGACCTCCACTGTTGTAGGCTCCACCAGATTCTCCAACCCAAGCAGAAGCCCAAGGACCCTTCATTTTAATGGTTTGAGTAAGATTGCCGAATGTGTCTGATATTTTATTCAAGTATTGAGGATTTAAAATTTTATCTACAAGCTTGCTTCCTTCGGACCCTGAAACAGAACACTTATAATTATTTGGAATGACATTAATAAAATCAGCCCCTAAATCTAGATAATACAAGCAGTGATATCACACCAATCAGTAAAATGGTTTATGAATATAAAATAAGTCTACAAAGTTTTTTTATTTTTTATGATGACATGTGATGTCAAGGAAACATCAATTTGATTGGTAACTAAACTATATCTCTTCTATAATCATTGTGATAAAACATATTTCACAGGTTGTATATTAAATATTCTCGTCTACCACCTCTTATAAAAGATGAATCCAGAAAGATAAGTAAGAAACTCGAACGAATATAATGACTTACATATAGTTGATAAATGTTGAAAAAAGGTCTCAACTCTAAGCAACGACGAAAAGAATAAACCAGAATAATAACTATCTTGTCTAGAGACTATATAACACATTCCTTAACAACTTTCACATGAAAAAATAGATTGGAGAAGTTTCAATCTTCTAAGGATATATAATAAAGTTTAAATTAGAAATGTTGAATTTCAAAGCTAACTTAGTATAAGAAAAGAAAAAAACACAACAAACCTCAATGATATGAGATTTAAAAAAAAAAAGAATTGAAGTCTATATTATCCTCTTTCATTACTACCATGTGTAGCGCAAGATAACTTCAGTCTCTTTGATTATATAACATGATTAATTCCAGCGTCAAGCCAAAAGTATTTGTATGCAGTTTTTCCATTATCTCAAATGCTATAGCCAAAAAAGTAACTCAAACGACAAGGAATGGAGACCAAGTGTTATAAGCAAAAGCATTTAAGATTTTATCCGTGATTTTATGAGTTTAATCTAGTGTTGAATATACCTTAATTTTCCAATACAAATTAGATTATAGAAATCAAGGGGATTCTTCATATAGCTTCGTTCTATGAAAAAAACAGATTCACACTAGCTCACCTGGGCCAAGATTATAAATATGATGCGTCAAGACGTTGACTATGCCAGGCCCTGAAACCTCAAGGAGCTTGCTGAACCACTCAGGACTATAGAATCCTCCTGGTGCTAATAGAAGAGGATGTTGGTCGAAATTCTTGTATACTTGATCTATGAGATTGTGCAGATGGATAACATCTTTTCCGTACTGTACGGCATTAACACTTGCACCAATTCCCTGACCACTCAATTCATTTCCTGCAAAACCAGAAAAAGCATGATTGAGGAAAGGAACCTCTCTGGTAAAGGAGAGAATTAAATAAAGTTGCAAGATGAAAGAAATATGCCAGAAATATACCAAATTCCCATGAGTGTATCTGGTAGCCCTTGGCAACAGTGTATTTTATGAAATCGAGGGCATTGCTGGAATCCCAATTTCCTCCCCACGCATGCCTATTGATCCGTCTTCTCCCATACAATGCATTCAAGCCAAAAGTCACAAGTGCTCTGCAGCAAAAGCAGTTGAACTTATATGAACTTCAAGGGAGAACTTTCGGTAAGTTTTTTGACAGTCCAAGAGTTATTTTTACTTTTACTTCTTTGTAGAAGTCATAGTCTGCAGTACCCGAAGAACTGCAAATTCAACACCACTCGACAAAGAATGGCAGTGTATTCCTACATCTTTAGGTTTCTTGAATATGCACATTCAGGATTAAAAAGTAGTAACATCAAAGTCACGGATACTAATTCAGGACGCGTCTCTGCATGGACATATAACAAACTACTTATATCTTAATTCACCTTGTATTCATTCATCAATTAGAATATAGTCATTCATAAAGATGAAAGTGGTCAAATTTGGGAATTAACCAAATTGGAGACGCGCGTTTCCTCAATAGCATCCGTAGATTGGAAAAAGTTAAAGAAGAATAAGAATAGTATCAAGCCAGAATGTGCAGCCTAGGAGCAGATCAGATTATTAGCCAGGACATGGTTAGACGCTTATAATGTTGAATGCAATAGGAGAAGATGTACAGAATTAGACAATCTTACCCTGTCTTCTTAAAAAGGTTGTTTAACTCATCCCATCGATGCATATGCAAGCATCCCTTAGAGAATCCAAACAACCCATCCTTCTGCTTGGTGAACGGATGGCAAGAAGATTTCAAGTTGCCTACACCGTATATTACTTGGTCCTGTAAAGAACCTCCGAGTCGTAATCTCAAACCCTTGAAAGCTGTATCACCAATAAATATAAATCAGAGAAGAGTAGAAATCTAAGAGACGAGAAAGAAATCTACTTTGCTTGTGCACTTCAGATTTTAAGGTGAAATGACAGCATGTTTAAGTCTCAGTTTGCTAATTCTGGTAATAACAGAAACAACTTAGAAATAGGTTAAAATTATAGCATAATGGCTCGTGCAAACCTCGTATAGCATTTTCCAGAAATGGATGAGATAAATCCTGACAAATCAAAACACATTTAGTAACACTGACCACTCATTTCGTAATCAGAGTCTCGATAAGATATTTTTACTTATAATATTGAAGAACAACTTACCAGATTTATAATAGATGCCAAGTCCCAAGGACATTGTTTATAGTTACACTTCTCTTTAGGCCACCAATCAAGGGTAGCACAAATGTAATTATCATCTGTCCAGGCAATTTTCACAGATGTATCAATCATAAGTTCTGTATCTTCAACTGTTTGCGCTGAAAATGCAGGACACAGCGCCAGAAAGATTAACAACAAGGTTCGGAAGTCCATTAGATGATTAAGTACAGCGACTTCACCACTGTTTGAACCGAGTCATATACTGCCAAGAGGAATCAAACAAATAAATGTTAAAGAGGCTTTTAAAGAGTAACTTATTCTTTTGTAAAGAGCAACTTATTCTTTCTAAAAAAGACGAAGGCACAACATTTCATTGGACAACTTCATACAATAACTTAGTAACTCTGTCCTTGAGCAGCTTTATAAAGTAGTTTAATTTTGTCAATCCAAAACTACTTGGTATTTCCAGGAAGCTTAGATAAAAAAATTATAAACTAACTTATATATTCAAAGGGCAGCCCGGTGCCCTAAGCTCCCGCTATGCACGGGATCCGGTAAAGGGCCGGACGACAAGGATCTATTGTACGCAACCTTACCCTGCACTTCTGCAAGATGCTATTTCCGATAACCAAGTACTCCTAGAGTACTTCCAGTAATTTCCAGTAACCTTCTGGAAATTATGAAATGAATTTCTTATTTCTTGGATAAATGAAATAAACCAAGTACTCCTAGAGTATTTTTGACAACTAACTGTGTATTAAGAAAAAAATGACTAGAAAATTAAGAGGCGAACCAAATTGCTTTTCTTGCTCAGATGTAAAAGAACCTATTAAAGATTTTTACTTTTTTTGTTTCAGAAAAATCTTGGCAAGTTTTTTTCTTCACGTCTAAGACAAATACCAGGCTACCAGCAGTATAAGTAAAGTCACCATGTCAGCCACATCAATATAAATATACAATACGGAGATGAACCAATTACACTCAGAAACCAAGATCCAAATACTACAAGAACAGTCCCTTGAATCAATACACTGCAATATTAAAAACAATAAAAACAAAGAACCAAACGAAATTCACCTCACAAAATCCAGCATAATGAAACTCACGGAGCGCAAATTCCGAGAAAAAACAGACCGACAATCAGCAGACAGTGTATTACTAAAACACACAGGTGAATGACAAGAATAGCTAGTTAAATGAAAGGGGTTGGTCTCAGATTTGTCAGTTATTGGCTAAAAACTGAAACTTTTTTTGGTGAAGTGTCAGAATCAACTAACAGTCATTCATTCATTTGTTCACGGAGTTTTTGGTACATATGTACAGAACAGTGGTTCGTGTCAAACGCAGACAATAATAAGAGGAAAGATAAAATATGATGAGGTGGCTAAGACCATACTCCAATTATTTTGGTTGGATTCCAAGTTGTCTTCACCTTAAAGTCATGCCTTACAACTCTACACTCAGCTAATATTGTGCCAAAAGAAGAAAATTAAATATATGTTTGTTTGACAAGGAATGACTCTTTTTATGTATTTTTTTATATTTGAGTAAGATTTGCTTCGGTCAACAGCAGCCGTCGGATCCATTTTCAATTAAAAGTAGTTTAACCAATCATGATATCTTGCACTACTTGCATGCTGAATAATATAAAGAGAAATTGTTTTTTACAAACCTATATAAACACCATCTTCAGCATTCCAAAATTGCAAATAAAATTACAGACTAGAGTATTCGTATTGTCGTAGTCGCTTTAATATTTATTTTGTAGTTTATAAAAGTATGGTAGTGAATCTCTAATAATTTGGCTGCCAAAACATCAAAATTAACGCGAAGGGAGTTTTGAAGCGAAGAGAAAATTGTCTACGTGTAACTATATTCTAGCCGTGGAAGTAATCTCTAATATTTGTATTAAGGTAGACTATTTATCTCATATGTGATTCTTCCTGAATATTGCATAAATACATTATACTTTGTGCAGCGGACTGCTAGTAAAACCAGGAGCAACCAAAACCACTTCTAGATATTTTGAAGTTAAAGTATAGATTGGTGTTGAAATAAGGTTAAAGAACTTATAGGATAGAAATATAGAATTGACGGCCGAGAAAAAGTTGTTGGGCTTTAAAGAATAAGAGTGTGAATTGGAAAATTGTGGGAAATAAAATGGAGGGAAATGAAAATTTTGAATCAAGTGAGCTTTTGTCATGAACTTTGTACCACATTGGTGAAAGACAACTACACTTGTGAGTATAAATATAGGATCACTTCTTATAGCTCTTAAAAGGAGTTGAAGAGAATGAACCCTCGCGCTGTCGTCGCTCGTCTCGGCTTCGGCTTCGGCAAATGATTGATAAGATTATTTTTTGGAAATTTTTTATTTAATAATTAATTAAATGTCAGTTAGCTCATTAACGGAATTAACTGGAATCCAAAAATGCTGCCTTTGCTGAACGTTGCTTTCCCTTTTTGAACAGACACCTCTTCCTGAACAGACATCACACCTCTTCCGATAATTGCCTATAAATTTCAAGGCATGGCTTACTCTTCACTCACTGAAAAATCGAGAATTTCTTTCTGAATACTGCATTCTACTTCGCAGTCTCTCTCTCAAATGCGTAAGTGTGATTTTGCTCCGTTCTTTGAGCTCGTTTGTATCCTGCAATTTGTATTGCCACTGTTGCAGGAAGGTTTATTTCGTTTCATCCTGGAGGATTTAATCCATTACCTTGGCAACTTGTGAGGGGGTTAAAATTCCTTAAGGACACACAAGAAAATTGTAAACTCGGAATATTTATTATCGTTTACAAATTTTCTGTTTACTATTTTTTGTTTTAACACAATTAGGATTACAAAAGTTAAATAGAAGAAAAATACCGAAAGATACCTTGCAGAAATAGCTGCACTTACTGATTAGTCAGCACAATGTTAAACGAGAAGTAAGTTAATTGGCTTTTAAAGCTCTGTTATATGCGTGTATGAAACGTAGCTAAACTTCAATGCGAGTGATTAGGAAGGAGTCTCTTTTTCTTTTTCTATATAATTCTATTTTTTATATTTACTCCTCTGTTCTTTTTTACTAGTCATTTTAGTCGACAACAATTTAGGAAAATCAAGAGGTGTTAATTGTTTTTTTTTTCAATTGCATTCTTAGTACACCAATAAGGCATATAGTTATTAATTACACATTTACTTATTTAATAAAGAGATAGTGGTAAATTTAGTTTAATAATTAAGGCTATCAAATAATTTTTTTTAATGAGTAATCTTAAACAATCCATATCTATATCTATTTATATCTATATCTATATTATATTATATTATATTAAAAGCACGAAGGTCCTTAGTGAAATGTCGTTCGCCTTTTTTATCCTTTAAAAATACATTTTATATTGGACAAAATTATCATTTAATTATTTTCTAAAATTTAGGAGTTTGACATCAACTAAAATTATGACTATTTAAACTTTCTTTATTTGAATTTTGTAGGAAATCTTAATATTTAGGAGTCTAAACTTGATTAATATTTTTCCTTATATAAATCATTCCTTATTTGAACTATGTTATATAAACTATATTTAAAACTTTACAATCAATTAAACTTTTACATATTAAAAAGGGCGCGTTTATAAAATTGCAAAACTTTGAATAGGTAGGAACTAGGATGTCCATAATGTAATGTATGTCGATTGCAAATCCTTTAATATATTGTATTATTATGGTTAGAATAATAACACAATATACGTTGGCATCGAAGAATATTTTGTTCACATTCTTTGTTAATTTTGGATTCTTTTCTTTAAACTTTGTAGGATATATCTGAATTATAAATATAACATTTTCGTATTATACTAAAGTCATTTGATTGGCAATTTATAAAATATTTTAAAACAAAGCTCAACAATTAGAATAACAAAGAAAATATTCAAGAATATAAATAAGAAAAAAGTGCACTAAAAGTTAGATGGCACTAACAGTTCAACAAGCATAAAGATCCAAAAATAAAATAGTTAATGATTTTTTACTATTTAAAAATAAATTTTTATTTAAAATAAAACTTTTATTTGATAAAGAGAAATACAATTAATATTCGAATTAGGGATCAGCTAATGTTAAGAATTTGATATTAGATAAAAACATTGTTTCATATATGCAGTGAGCTAATAATTATTATTTTTGAATAATTATTTTAGATCTCTTATGTGTAAAAATGAAGATCTCTTGTAAAAACGGACATAAAACTAAAAATAAAATTGTGTAGGGCTATGAAACTAATTAACCACTTTATACCTTCATAGGAAGATAAAACTAAATTTGTAAAATTAGGATTAGCTTATGGGTTTTGTCATTTATTTAAGATAATATCAAAGTGATAAAATTATCAGTTAAAAAATCGTAATTATTTATCTACGTCTATACTTCTATTTTGAAATTTAAGGATAAAATTAATATAATCATGAAAACCTACGATTCAATATTCATTGTTGTTTCTGAATATTTCAGTTAGTCCAGTTTCTAAAGTGGTTATTAAAAAGGCACTATCTATGTTTAACTTCACCGTGCCCGGCGGTGGTTTTTCCCACTTGATCTCAATCATGATCTTCTTTACTTTGAAAGGGTTTTTTCAGTGAAGAAATTAAATTCCCAAACTTGTTGAATAATTTTAGCGGCATGAAGATCAAGGTTTAGGTTGTTGAAATTGTTGTTGTTCTTATTTTTCCATATGTTCCAGAAAGTGAAAGGAAAAATAGTTTTCCAATTTGTAGAATGGCTACTATTTTGAGTGTCAACCAGTGAACGTTATTCTCGATAGGTTGGGTTAGAATACCCATATTGTTCCAAAACCGCCTTGTAGCTAGGCAGTGTATAATAATATATTGAATGTCTTCCACATTTTCTCTACATACCATGCAAGTGGCAACAATATTGACGCCAATATTTTCTAACAAGGCTCGTCAAAAAATACTTTGTGCATACATTGCCAAAGATTTTTTTTTATTTTGTGGAATAGTGAAGGTCCCAAATCCAGTTAAAGATGGTATTAAAAGTGCTATTGGAATTTAAGAGATTGTGACAGGACTTAGTAGTAAATAATCCATTTGTATTTGGGTTCCAACTCATAATGTCCCTTTTTAGGACATTATTAGGTATAATCGTTAAAGCAATATTGTTTTTAATATTTGAGGGCAATTCAAAAGAGTTAGAGATTCCTATTTGCCCTGCTTAATAATATTTTTTATGCAAAGATTTGGATTATCCTTACTCAGAGGACCATATATCGAGCTTCTAAAGGTGGTCGAACTGTGTATCCATTTAGAGGTCCAAATATACATTTTGGAGATGATGTAGAGATGTCATAAGGTACATTCATTACAAAATTTTCATCCTTTAAGAATAACCTTCCAAATGAAAAACGTGTTAATAATAAACATTTTTCTAGCATATTTTTGAGAAATAAGTTGAGTCCACGGGGTAATAGGATTTTACAAGAGTCTCCTGAGGGTTGTTAACAAGACGATATTTTTGGAAGCGCCTAAGCGTATGCTAAGACTACCCTCATCTTTATTCTTTGTGACCATTTGCCAGTTAACCAAGTATAATCGTCTAGAAAAGTTGGTAGATTCCCAGATGAATTCCCTTTGAATTTTATCAATTTGTTTAGGATTTTTACTTGGAGTAAAGTGTATTGCATGGAGTGTGTAGGAATAACACTTAAGATGCTTGTGGCCAAAGTTATTTTTTCAGCCATATTTAGGAAGGAATGTTTTCAGCAAGACAGTCTATTACGCAATTTATCTAATATAAATAAAAAAAATTTAGGTCAGGATTGTGGTTTAGAATTGGATAGCCAAGAATATTTTCCAAACACATGACTCAATTTTATACCAAAGGTTTGTGAAATAAGAATAAATTGCAAGGGGGCAATTTTTCAAGAAGATGATTTTGAATTTTAAGTAATTATTGGAAAGTCCAGATTCTTGCCAGAAAAGGTCCATACAAGATTTATGCATTGACCAGTTTTTTTGTTAGCCTTTCTATTAGGGTAATATTATCCGCATATAGAACACGAGAGACGGAAGGACCCTTATGGTTAGTTTTAATCGTAGCCCAACACAATATGTCTACTTGATGATTTATGAGTCTTGAGAGTAACTCAAGTCAAAAGATAAAGATATATGGAGATATAGGGTCTCCCTGGAGAATACCCTGACTAGAATTAAAGAAATCTTTTCGAGTATCATTTACCAGGATTCCCATAGAGTTAATGCTAATACAATGTATAATTAACTTGGTTATTTTTAAAGTAAATTTAAAATATCTTAGATTTTTAGAGAAAATTTGAAATTTGGACTAAAGATTTCTTTGTGACATGCGTACGTTAAACTAGTACATACAAAAAGCCAAAACCAGTAATAAGATTGCAAGCATTGGGTACTGATTATATTAATAATTGTATTTCAAAAACGTTGTTGTGATAGTAGTTTTGGATCCTACCTTCGGAAAGGGAAGATCAATTAATCATTCATTTAATTTGACCATAAAATGCTTTTATATCGGCAGACTGCAAGCCACCGACATGGCCACACTGGAAAGCTTTCACATTTATTGCCTGTTTGGCCAAGCTTCTAAAATCAGCTTATTTTGAGAAATGTTTTTCTCAAAAGTACTTTAAAAAAAGTGTTTTTGGTGAGAAGTAGTTTGTGTTTGACTAATTAATTTAAAAAGCACTTTTAAGCAGTAATTAGTGTTTGGCAAAACTTTTGAAAACTGCTTCTAAGTATATTTTTCTCAAAAGTGTTTCTCAGAGAAGCTATTTTTTTCTACTTCTCCAAAACTGCTTCTGCTTCTCCTCAAAAGCATTTTTTCCATTCAAAAGCTTGACCAAACACCTCAATTTTTGGCCAAAAGTGCTTTTGGCAAAAAAAAAAGCACTTTTGACCCTAAAAAAAGCTAGGCCAAATAGGTTATTACTCATTTTTATATTCACTATTCTCTCCGGTTTAAAATAAGTAATTTTTTTGTTGTTTTCACGAGAAACTCACATTTTAATATTAATTAGTAATGAAATTGAACATATTAATCTTTACTTTCTCTTCACATAAACACTCCTAACACATGCTCCAACATTGTTTACTCCAAGGACAATGTAGAAAAAAAAATAATTAATTTATTCTTGAAATCTGGAAGAATCACTTATTTTGGACCACAAGAAAAAACCAAAAAATTACTTATTTTTGACCGGAGGGAGTATGAGATTATATTGCAAGATCTTCAATTCTTGTAGAGCTAAAATCAAGATTTACCTGAATTTTACTTTATATGAAAACAATTTCTCAAAGTGATTACTTTTTTTCATTTTGCCATCTTGTGATGATTGCGAGCTGATTTCATGCCTCTTAAGGACCCGTTAAGTCGTAGATTTTGGCAGCCTATTTTGAAGAAAGATTTTGAAAATAATGTTTATTTACGAAATATGATCATTTTCCGAAAAATTATTTGATTTTTTTTCAAATCCTCAAGAACTGGTTTAGGACAGTTTTTGTATGGAATTTTTTTTTTCACTCACATACCTTCAACCTTTTAAAAAAAAAAAAGAATCAAGGTCCAAACATAACTTCAACTTCCAAAGATGATTTTTTAACGTAATTTCAAAAACTTCTTTTTTAAGTTTCAACCAAATTTATGTCCAAACGTTAGCTTAATATAGATCTTATTTTAGTTTTTTGATATTTCTTTTTTTGATTACACTTGAAGTCAAATATTACAATATGCTTTATTAAATTACCCCAAGGAAGCAACTTATTTTATGGTTAATTAAATTATTAGCACGGGATAGTTTTTTAATTCTCGCATCCAATGCCTATTCAGATTAAAAATAGATCCCTGAAAACCAAAATGTCAATTGAAGCATATGCTCGATATGAAAAGGAAGGGAATCCAAGCATATATATACACATAATTCTTTTAGCATACTAAAGTAATAAAAGTTATAATAGAGTGATAAACACTAATTCATTATTAATTAGAGGTTCCGATTTCAAGCACAAAATATAAAGTCATTGGTTAGGAGGCTTTACCTCCCAAAGTTGAACTTTCGTACCCAGACGTTAATATCGATTTCACCTCGTAATATTAGACTTTCAGACACGAAATCAAACACCGAATAGGAAATAAAAATACTAAAAATAAACCAAACAGAAAATACCCGGAAAAACAAAAAACCCTAATATAACACCTCGCTCATTCTCTCCACCGTCCTCGAACCCTAGGGCCTAGAGTAGACCATAGGGGCCAGAATTACAGCAATTCTAAAAGGGCCCCACCCAGGAACAAGTGGAACCCTTGTGATTGGCTTAAAGTTCAATCATTATGGAGATACGAAAGACTTGGTTAAAGGAAAAAAAAAATATAAGGACCTCACTGTCAATACGGACAAAATTTGAGGATATATTAGTAAAACATTAAAGTCATGAAGACACCATCTTCTTCCTCACAGAAAAACAATGCTTCCCCCTAATAAAAAAATAATTTCACTATTCTCAGCACATTCTCTTATGCAGCTAGGTTCTTTAATGGAGGTCATCACTCTCCCAAAACCCTAGGAAATTGAAAAAAAAAAATTAAAGGAAGAAAAACAACGATTAAAAGTTCAGCTCTTAGAGTTTCCAACAAAGTTCATTCCTGTTTGTTTCTTATCATCAACACTCTTCCTTTATTACGCAAATTGCAGCCCCATTTATCGAATTTGGATACCCATTTTCTCAAAATCATATTTCGATCGCTGTTCTGCATTCTTTTTTTAAAAGACTTTTTTAAATATATTTAGAGCTTGTATTTTTTGATAAGATTAGGATAGGCGTTATTTTTTGTTCAGAAGGATCACATCATTTATTTTTTGTGGGAATTTTTATATCTTACTAGTTTTGCAAATTAGTGATTAGTGTAAACGTATTTTGTTTTGGGGTTGGGAATCTATTGTTGTTGAATGGAGAGCAGTGAAGGAGGGGATGATCAAGAAGGCTCTGGATGGATGCAAGTTAAAAAGGTCTGAACTTTTCACACATCCATCTCTCAATATTAATTAATTCAGCTTTTAAATCATTTAATGTTATGTTTAAGCTGAAAGATGATGAATGAAAATGGGTTTACTATTAGAATGCAAATCATTAATAACCATGTTTGAGTTGTGTCATTGGCCTAATGTCGAGAATGTACCTCCTGATAATCTGGTGTTTTAGGTATTCTTTTATTAGAAAAAGTATCAAAGGATTGAACTTTTCCTGAATTCATGTACATGGATTAGTTGAAATTTAGTTATTTGAGAAAGAACTAATCATTTTCAATATACAACAACAACCCAGTGAAATCCCACAAGGGGGTCTGGGGAGGGTATTGCGTACCCAGACCTTACCCCTACTCCGGAGGAGTAGAGAGGCTGTTTCCGATAGACCCTCGGCACAAGAAGATGGAATGAGACTATGCAGCAGTAACAACTAAAGAAACCAGAAATGATAACACCAGTAACACAATAGCCAAGAAATAGAGAGAAAAACAATAACACTAAGCAGTAATAATGGCACAGTACTTCAACTAATCATTTTCAATATGTTTCTGAAAAATGGATTGGTGGATTACACTAGAATTGGGCATATTCACCGGCATTTAGTGAAGAGGTGGTGATTTAATTGGGCTAGTTTTATATTTTCTTTCTTGTTATCGGTACCAAAGAAAAGCCCTATAGAGAAATGAAGGGCAGCTGAATAGGTTCTCTTTATCGTATTGTTGAAGCTGAAACGGAAATTTAGTGAATGAAATACTCTTACATTTTTATTTTTCTATCGCGTGCTTCATCTATAATCTTCCACTTTCTGTTTCTGATAATTCCATTTGTACGTTTTAGCGACCATAGTGGTGTGTACATGCTTCTTAAGTGCTGGATTTAACTCATCGCAAAAACTGAGATGCTCCTCTATCCCTTCACCTCTTTTCAGTGCATGGGGTGGGTTCCGCTGTTCAGGGGTGAAAGGCAAATAATGGAAGACCAGGGGCATCTAAGATTCACGATATTAAGTGTTCATTGCTGGATTGTTATTCTAAAAACACTGTTTAAATGAACACTGAATGCAATGGATGGCGTCTTGCTTTATCATCCTTATGCCTTATAGCTTATTAAAGTATAAGAAAATTACTCCCTCACTGCAGCTTAAGTGGTTTAGATGGAGTAGAATGTGTTGCTAATAGCGATACATGTCTGCAAAATATGCAAAAAAGAAGAAGAAAGGAAGCAGTAATAAGAGAGAAAAACATGCAAGTACAGTTCTGGCAATTCTGCGTTTTGGAGATTCACCAATAAATCAACCTTTCCTGGGATTTGAATGCCTTATTTCTTGTATGCTCTGTTTCTTGTCATTAGCAGATGCTATACGTATCAAGATTAAACTGCACTTTTCTCATCAACAATAATGTAGAGTGCTTTGCATTTTGCCCAATTAAAATTTGCGTATTTGTTATTCAATGTGTGGACTTCTTGTGCAGAAGCACAGACACAGTTCAAAGTTTTCACTACATGGTTGGGTTGGAGGATCATCTCAAGGAACTGCTTCTTGCATTCCAGAAAATCGGCCTTCATTGAGTGTAAAAAGTGAAAACCTTAAATCTGTCGTTCAGCATTCAAAAGGAAGTGGACGTTGTATTAGACATGATGATGTTACTTCAATTCCGAAGGAAGATGCAGTGATTGTGCACGATAAATGTGTGGTTAGTCACAGTAGTAATGCTGTTAGTTTAGGTTTCCCAACAGATTCCAACCAAGGAGTCAGTCAGGAACATCCTCAAATAATTAACCATGACATCATACCAAAAATCAAGTGGGGTGACTTGGATGACCGAGCTCTAACATCTCATTTTGGAAGTATTGTCCAAGCAGAAATTAAGTTCGGTGACATTCAAAATCACGACCTGCTTAGTACAAAAGCTGATCAAACAAGTGATTCTTTTGTACACACTTCTCCAACTGATCTAGAGAAAAATAGATTGGTTGCTGAGGAAAGCCATCAAATTGTCAGCTCGAATCCTTTGTCTCCCAAGATTGAAGCTGTTGAAAAAAATTGTGTGAAGTTGAAGGATTTATCTTCAGAAGATGTTAATGCATCTGCTGATTCTCCTCTTTCCGGAGGACAATGTGAGCATACTCAGCTTGAAAAAGGTGACACTTGCAACAGTCCTGACGAAAAGTTTAACATTGCTGCCAGAGAAGGGCCTAATGGGGTAACTATGCACAGTGTCGAATCTGAAGAAGCTTGCACGGAAATCCCTGAAGTGCCTAGTGTTGATCAGAATGTAAAAACAGTGGTCGCTTCCCAGGATTCTGAGCCAGTGCCACCTGATAAAGGAGGATCGGGAAACATTGGGCAGCCTTACCTGGCGTCTCCTAGTGAAGAGTTTAGGAGCAAACAAGTTGATTCAATCATTGAGGATTTATCAAACAGTAACTTGAGCAGTATTGATGCAGAAGGCATTGGTGAAAGTAAAGAAAGGTTCAGGCAACGCCTCTGGTGCTTTCTCTTTGAGAATCTTAATCGGGCAGTAGATGAACTCTACCTACTCTGTGAACTGGAATGTGACCTGGAGCAAACACAAGAGTCTATTCTTGTTCTTGAAGAAGCTGCATCTGATTTTAAAGAACTGAGTTCAAGAGTGGCGGAATTTGAGAGACTGAAAAAATCCAGTTCTCATGCGACTGATGGAACACCTCTGACCATGAAGTCTAACCATCGCAGACCACATGCTCTCTCATGGGAGGTGAGTACTCTAGCTCCCATTTTTCATTGTTTTAAATTGGTAACCGTAAAAAATTACACAACACATAAACAAATCAATCTCAGCCATTTGGAAGTTGAAAAACTGCAGTTTTTAATGCATGCATGCATACCAAGAATATCTGCTGGCCAGTCATTATTATATTCCATCTATGCTAAGAAATGACTTTGCATTTCTTTTGCCTGGTTTTTGGGTACTGATAGCGCCCACAGTTTGGGCCAGGGAAGTCCTTCAGCATGTCAAACGGAGGGATATATTCTGTCTTTTCAAATAAGCTTACCCCAGCAGGCAACAACACTGGGATTCTTGAATTTCCTTTTCATTTATTTTTACCTATTCTATAGAAATTGTTTGTTCACTGAAGGCGGATTTAGAATTCGTAAGCTGCGGGTGCCACTGTCTTTAATGTAACCTACCAGTAGCAATGGTGGAGATCGAACTGGGGTGTACATTCGGTCAGTTCCATCCGATTTAGGTTAATTTGGTTTGATTTACACGGTTTTTGTTTCATTAAAAAAATCATGCGAGTTGGTCCAGTTCGATCTAATTCTCTATTCAAATTCTATTGACAAAAAAAAAGCTTTTTTTTAATGACCAAGAAATTCGTCTGGGGCCAACCAATTAGGAACAACTGCAGCCTTCAAAACTCAAGGATAATGGGCCTCCCTAATCTTCTCAACTTAAATACTAGGCTTAGTTCGTATGGTGCTGGGCTCGAATCTGTGACCCAAGTCGCAAGTCCCTCAACCTTTGCCACTTGAACTAAGCCCTAGGGGGAGTTATGGATACTTTTTTGGAGGTCACTTTTTTCGTAAATACTAGGCTTAGTTCGTATGGTGCTGGGCTCGAATCTGTGACCCAAGTCGCAAGTCCCTCAACCTTTGCCACTTGAACTAAGCCCTAGGGGGAGTTATGGATACTTTTTTGGAGGTCACTTTTTTCGTAAATACTAGGCTTAGTTCGTATGGTGCTGGGCTCGAATCTGTGACCCAAGTCGCAAGTCCCTCAACCTCTGCCACTTGAACTAAGACCTAGGGGGAGTTATGGATACTTTTTTGGAGTTCACTTTTTTGCCAAACTTATAGGCGTAAACCACAAAATCGAAATAACCAAACCTATTCATCCCGAAACTGAACTCTAAGAAACCTAACCAGTCTTTAGATTTGGATTGTAATATCTTAAATTTGAAAACCGAGCCTGTTGATAATAGAGTGAAAATTAATACAGATGGTAGTTTCTTGAGGGAGAATAGTAAAGCAGGAATTGGTGGCATAATTAGGGATAGTACAGGGGAGCTTATCATGGCTTTCTCTCTCAAAACTCACTGTTTCTCCAACAACCAAGCTGAAGCACTTGCAGCAATGTATGGGGTGAGATGGTGCACTCAGAATGGGTTCGACAGATATGACCTGGAAATGGATTCTCTAGTCATCACCAACATGATTAGAAACAGAGACACCAACAATCTCAAGATGAGGAAGATTATTAGAGACATTGTTCAAATGATTGAGATGGCGGATGTTCAAATTCTTCATTGTTTCAGGGAAGCCAATCAAGTGGCTGACTATTTGGCTAAGTTAGCATCGTCAAGTGGAAATAGTACTTTCTTTACCTCTTTTAACCTATTACCTAAAGAGGCAAAAGGACCATTTCAACTAGATAGATGGGAACTTCCTAGCATTAGAAGAAGATATGTGACAAGGCTAATTTTTTCGTTAGTTGACTTCTATAAGATTGTGTAATGGAAGAGTATAAATATAGATGTAGCTCTTCCCCTGTTAGAAATAGAACTAATCAATCTTTTGTGTTGGAGGTAAGGTCCATGTCCCCCTTTGATTTTGTACTTTTTTTGGTATATGTATATTGACATGGTAGGGGTCTAGCCAAACCCCCCATAACCAAAGGCACAATGCCGGAGGTTACTGGCTTCTATAAAAAATAAAAATAAAAAATAAAAAAATTTCAAACCAAAGTTTTCATAATTCAAACCGAACTACCTGACGCCCACCCTCATTATCAATGTTTATTATACATACAGATATACATGGATAAATTGATTTACTCCTTTTTCCTTGTGACAAACTGTTAAAGTGGTATGATCTTTCCTCTAAGTGCAGGTCCGCCGGATGACAACTTCACCACACAGGGCAGAAATACTGGCTTCATCTCTTGAGGCTTTTCGAAAAATTCAACATGAGAGAGCTAGTTTGTCAGCTACAGGGATGGAGAAAATGGCATCTAATTGTTATGAACATCATTGTGGAAGTTCTAGTGTTGTGGAGACATATAATGAGAAAGGTGACAAAAAAAGCAGTTCAAGTGAATCATTAGAGAAAAGTAGGAAGCAGAGTAATGCATCTAATTCTTCTCTGGGTAATTTAAGTAGAGAGAAGAGGCACGTTGATTCGGGAAAGTCTGCTTCTCATGCATCTAGATTACCTCCTAAGGAGGGGGTTTCCTCGTCTGTCAGTGGAAAGAACAAGAGAGACAATGAGAAAAATCTAAAGCCAATAGATCACTTGAAGAGACATTCTGAAAGAGACAAGGAAAAGCGAAATGGAAGCTCCTGGAGATCCATGGATGCTTGGAAGGAGAAGAGAAACTGGGAAGATGTACTCTCCACTCCATACCGAGTTTCATCTCGTTTCTCGCATTCACCTGGCATGAGTAGGAAAAGTGCAGAGCGTGCACGCATTTTGCACGACAAACTCATGTCTCCTGAGAAAAAGAAGAAGTCAGCTATTGATTTAAAAAAAGAAGCAGAAGAAAAGCATGCACGTGCAATGAGAATTAGAAGCGAGCTTGAAAATGAGAGAGTTCAAAAGCTTCAACGAACATCTGAGAAGCTGAACCGTGTAAATGAATGGCAATCCGTGCGTAGTATGAAATTGCGAGAGGTGATGCATGCTCGGCACCAGCGCAGTGAATCCCGACATGAAGCTTACCTAGCTGAAGTTGTGAGAAGGGCGGGCGATGAAAGCATAAAAGTAAATGAAGTTCGATTCATTACTTCACTCAATGAAGGGAACAAAAAGCTCATCTTGCGGCAGAAACTGCATGATTCTGAGTTGAGGAGGGCTGAGAAGCTTCAAGTGCTAAAAACTAAACAGAAAGAAGATATGGCAAGGGAAGAAGCTGTTTTGGAACGCAAGAAACTAATTGAAGCAGAAAAGTTGCAGCGCCTTGCAGAGACACAGAGGAAAAAGGAAGAGGCACAGGTAAGAAGGGAAGAGGAGCGTAAAGCATCAAGTGCTGCACGCGAAGCAAAGGCTATGGAACAGATGCGGAGAAAGGAGTTTCGAGCCAAAGCTCAACAGGAGGAAGCTGAACTCCTGGCCCAAAAGTTAGCTGAAAGACTCAGAGAAAGTGAACAGCGTCGTAAAATTTATCTAGAGCAAATACGGGAAAGAGCTTCAATGGACTTCAGAGATCAGTCTTCGCCATTATTCCGTCGTTCTGTGACTAAGGAGGGGCAAGGTAGATCTACTCCAATCAGTAACTGTGAAGATAATAATGAAAATAGTGGTGTTGCTCCTGAAGGCTCTACGCTTGCTACTGGCCACATGGCTACCCAACATTCATTAAAACGAAGGATCAAAAGAATTCGCCAACGACTTATGGCATTGAAATATGATTTTCCTGAGCCTTCAATCGGCGGTACTGAAAATGCAGGCTTTGTGTATAGAACTGCAGTGGCAAATGCGAGGGCGAAGATTGCGAAGTGGCTCCAAGAACTTCAAAGACTTCGTCAAGCAAGAAAAGAAGGGGCTGCAAGCTTTGGACTAATAACAGCTGAAATAATTAAGGTGATATATTACACTTCTGTGTGATGTTTGTTTCACTTGCCTTCTAATTCTCAATGACAATGTAGTGGTATTAAGATAAAAAAGTTGTTTATCCTGCCATGAATAACTGCAACATAAAACAACGTTTTGGCTAGAATCAGTTTTTGAAAGTATTGTGGCTTTAATAGGTCAACTTTGTTTCATGAAATAATAGTAACTTATTGATTCTGGCATTTGTTTTGTAACTAGTTTTTGGAGGGAAGGGATGCTGAGCTGCAGGCTTCTCGTCAAGCTGGTCTGGTTGATTTTATTGCTTCTGCACTTCCCGCATCTCACACATCAAAGCCAGAAAGCTGCCAGGTGACATTGTACCTTCTAAGGCTTCTGAAGGTTGTACTTTCAGCTGCTGCAAACAAGGGTTATTTTCTTGCTCAGAATCTACTTCCCCCTATTATCCCCATGTTGGCGGCAGCTCTTGAAAACTACATCAAAATTGCAGCCTCATCAAATGGCTCGGCTTCTGCCAACCTGGTTACCTGTAAGACATCAACTGACAGATTGGAGTTAATCTCTGAAATTCTGGATGGTTTCCTTTGGACTGCTGCAGCAATCATTGGTCATGCAAGTTCGGATGAACGTGCCCTTCAACTGCAAGATGGTTTGATTGAGCTTGTAATTGCTTACCAAGTTATTCACCGGTTACGGGATCTTTTTGCACTTTATGATAGACCACCTGTAGAAGGTTCACCTTTCCCTTCATCAATCCTCCTTGGCGTAAATCTGTTGGCAGTTCTTACATCCAGATTCAGAAATGTGTCTTCAATAACATGTAAAAACTTTCCTACTGTATCAACTGGAAGTAATGAAAAGAACGACATCAAACTTGCTGAAGCTGCAGACTTGAAGTCTTCTTCTCCTTTGTGCAATTCCCAGAATGAAGGTAAATTGGTATTTCCCGCATTAAATGGAGGTGTAGCTTCGTCTTTGCCGGATGTACCGGAGGATAGGCCCCTGGATGAATTTTCTAAAAAAAAAAAAAATGAGGGTTCAGTTGTAATTGATCAGAACTCTGACAAAGTTGACTTACTTGCTGCTAATACGGAAGCTGCAGAAGTATTGCAGGAATCTACAACCATCGTGACATATGATACCCTTCAAATGGTCGAGAAGAAATCTCAAGATAATAGTAAAGGTCATATCAGTGGAAATGCATCAGTGTTGAAGCAGGCTGTAAAGTTTCTTCTTTCTGCCATATCTGAGACTGGCTTAGTCTGTCTTCCATCAATGTTGACAGCTGTATTATTGCAGGCTAACAATAGATGTTCTGAACAGGTGAACTTCGTGAATTTCATTAAATTTGTTTGTAAAATCCAGCTTTGAGGTTTTCTGCATGGCGCTGATTTTGTGCAATTTTGTAGTCCATGAATCTTACTGGGCTTTATCTGTAAGCATTAGGATGTAGTCGAACCTCAAATTTGTTTGCTACTTTGTTGTTTTCTTTACTAAACTTCTCTACTGTAAGCATGTAACATTGAATCATTCTAGTACGGGAAGTAATTGTTTGAAACTGTTCCTATGTTAAAGGAAGATGAAACCTAACCTTGAGTTTACTTGCGTTCATAGTCTGCTTATCTCTGTGTCTACCACTTAATCTTATTGAAACCTTTCTTTGCAGGCATCGTTTGTCCTTCCATCCAATTTTGAAGATGTAGCAACTGGTGTACTAAAAGTGTTGAACAATTTAGCATTAATAGACATATCTTTTGTCCAGAAGATGCTCGTAAGTCAATTTGGATTTTTTTGCATCAACTTTCCCTTTCTAAAAGTTTTAGATGTTAATAAAGTGACTCTTTATTCTCTTTTCTGGATCACAGGCCCGGCCGGATCTGAAGATGGAATTCTTTCACTTGATGAGTTTTCTTCTCTCTCATTGCACGAGCAAGTGGGGCGGAGCAACTGACCAGGTTTCTTTCTGATGCTTTTGCTTTCATGTTTTGGCCTTCAAATTGTACACCTCACAAGTTTATTGGACTTAGAAAGGTGCTGTTTATGCTAGTCTTGGAAAGCCACCGTGTCTTTTGGTAAATCCTAACTCACGTTTGCTTATCATTTAAGCTGACGGACGATAGGAAAGATTGTCAGTGTATTACTTGATGGTTGTCATACATTTCTTAGAAACACCGAGTTTTCTTGTATAAATAATATTTCCTTAATAAAGGAGTACAAATTATTTGTCTCTTTGCCCTTCCCAGGGTAGGGGTAAGCCTGCGTACATCCTACTCTTCCCAGAGTTGAAAGGAGTATAAATTATATAATTAAATTCGCAATTCCTAGATACGTATTGCAACCATCTAGAAATGAGAAGACAGTGTGGCTTTTACTCTGTGAAGGTCTAAATTGATGCTCAACATTGGATAAACTTCGCGTTTATATCATAAAATATGGTTTTGGAAAGAAGGATTTCCAGATTTGCGAGTGTTAACGCCGAGTGGCACGTGGGCCTTCATATTCTTGAAGGGCTAAAAGTAGCACCTTCGCTTTGTTTGTAATCAAAAGGAAGGAGAGGATCTTCAGATATTCTTTTCCAGGGGAGGACTTTCTTGATCGCCACATTCTTCAACCATGGGTTAGACATTGGATAGACTTGATTTGTCTGGAACCTTCTGTAACTTTTCTGACGTGACAGAAATCTAAATGTCAAAACAGCAAGTCAGCAATCAAACAGCCCTGTGAACTTTTCCGATTAAGATAGATCTTGAGGCAGAAACCTTGTGAAAAATAGCTCGGCAGATATTTACCCTCGCTCTGTAGATTCTCTACCTTTTTGGTATACCTGTTGGGAGCTTTTCCATTGCTAATAATATCATTTACCTTATAAAAAAAGATATTTACCCTCGCATAAAACATAAAAGATCTTAAACATACAGGGTCAATAGCAAAGCGGATCTTGGTGATTGGATGGCTCCCTTGTTCAAATAAGTTATGAACTTATCCCTTGTGATGTTAAGGTATCTCAGTCTTGTTTGACTTTTTCTGGATTCCAGAATTGAATGAGAATGTTCCTTGGATACAGCATTTTATTAGGAAAAATTGTAGTTTACTGTTAGAGAGCAGCATTAACGGTTAATGGTTTTTTTAGAATTTTGTTGGGAGTCACTGTTTTCACATTTATTTGCTTCTTGTCAAAATACAGGACTGATTAATATAATCTATTCTATTTGGGCATTCTGTATCAGATTGGTTTGCTGCTGCTGGAATCATTGTCGCTTCTTAGTTATTTTTCATTGTTCCATCATGAAAATCAAGCTGTTCTTCGATGGGGAAAGAGCCCTACAATTCTTCACAAGGTACGTAAATCTTCTATTCAACTTAGACTTCGCCGAAAATGTATATTTAATTGTGGATTGTGTGGCACAGGTATGCGATCTGCCTTTTGTGTTCTTTAGTGATCCTGAGTTAATGCCAGTCTTGGCGGGTACCATGGTTGCTGCCTGCTTTGGATGTGAACAGAATAAGGATGTCATTCAGCAAGAACTCAGCACAGATATGCTCCTTGCTCTGCTGAAAGCTTGTAGAAGTAATCTTCCCTCACCTTATTCTTTTACAGCACCTAATAATCCATCACTAGATGAGGCTGGTGCATCTGCTCAGCTGGTTCCTGAATCTAAAAACCTTCAAGTTGACATCCCACTGAGATCAAATCGCAACAATCAACGCAATGCTAGGGTCCTTTCCCAGAGAGGTGGTCCATTGCCAACTACTAGAACTGGCAGAATCCGAAGCTTAAGAGACAATAAAGTGTTGAAGCCTTGTGAAGGCAAGGGTCTGAAGACCAATTCATCTGTGCCTGAGAGTACTGCTGCATGGATGTTGCACTCTAGATTATCTACTGATGTACTTGATAAAGCAGAGCAGTTTTTTGCTGCAGTTGCCTGCAATGAGAATGAAGAATTATGAATATATTTACTGTATAGTATATCCATTCTTTTGAGGTGCTTAATGCCAAATAAGCACGGTATATGACACTGTAATCTTCTTTACAGTATACTAGTTATTTGTTCGTAGCTCAAGAAAGATTTAGCCGTCCAATGCTTATAATACTTCTGTGGCAGTTCAAAAGTCTTCATTTGCTCTGCTGACACCCACTTAGAACCCAGATTGAGGGTTTAGGTTCCTTTAGGCACTTAGTAACCAGTAGTAAGATGCAGCAGCTGTTGCTTGGTTTTAGTGATCTTAAAGTACTATATTACTGCGCTACTAAGATCCTAAAGCCCCTCCCTCTTTTTCTCGAGGAAAGCATTTCGAGAGTGGCTGGTTACAACCAGAACTTCCTATCTATGATAATGATTATTCTTGGAGTGTAAACAAAACAGTTTTGTATATGTTGGCAAGTAGTGTATGCTCAACCAACCCTTAACTGTAGTTTTCATGTCTTCTGGGAGGATAGTCTCTCCATCTTCCAATTACTGTACCCTTGGATTGAAGGAACTTGTTCCCCGTATAATTATGGACATTAGTTTTGGCTGAAGCATGGGAGTAACAAACTGGAGATCTGGGGAGCATGATTACCATGGCAACCTGCGTTTGATAGCTGGACTAATTATGCAGTGAAAGGTCGAAAGGCACATTATTAAGCGGAAACAACCCCAATAGAAGAAAAATTTAATAGATACAGGTATATCGATAAGACAAGGATTAGGATAGTGCAATTCATTTGCTTCTTCTCGTCTTATAATATACTAGGATCGCCTAAATATCCAGTAACCCATTCACATTTCCTTATTTCTTCAAGAAGAATAAGTGTAACATCCCCAAAAAATTTACAGTTGGTTCTCGTCATGACTGAGGTAAGTTATGCAGCGGGCAGCACGTCATTCATTATGACGCCTCACCTAAATCATCATCATTGCTAGTCTTCAACTCTGAATTTCCTCGTTCTTGGCTCCCATTGCTAATAGAATATGAACTCCCTGGAACATGCACTAGAAGTTCATCCTCATCCTTGTTCTCTTCAATGTCAGAGTGCCGTGAACCCTGAAATAATTAGCAAAATAGAAAAAGAACTTATATGATAGTAAGTGGCAACAACCCAGAGTCATGTGCCACATATAAGATTGTCACATCAATAGGCCAAACATGATTTAAAGGTTAATTAATTTGCAAATACTTCCCACTCATTTGGACAAATATCTGTACTTTTCCCCCATTATAATTTCCCCAGATCCTTACCTAAATGAGAATCTAGCTGACCAGATGAGAGTTCTAATTACGAATGGAGCATAAGTCAATAAAGCTACACATGATTTAACCAGTGAAATCTAGAAAAGCACACCTCTGCTTCATCCACTTTCTGCTTGGGTTTCTTAGTACTTTTGAGGTTACTCATGACAGCTTTGAGTTTCTTCTTTGCCACAAGTCTGGTCAAACGCCGCTCTGTATGTTGCGCGGCAGTGACATCAGCATGACAAGCAACACATAGTGTCCTCATGTTCTCTAGCCTACATTCACCTGCAAGAATTTCAAAAGACAAGAAGCGATGGGTGTGGATTTTCAAGAAGCTATGGGTGTGGACTACAGTGGAAAGAGGAAGCTAGAGGGTGAGGGGAAAGAGAAAGGAAAATTTACTACCACAGAAAATAGAAATGAGAAGAGAGTTGAAAGAACCAGAGATTATCTGAGTAAATCTATCAACAACTCCAAGAGTATGATCCTTGAACAAAAAATTTGCAAGTGCCTTATCATACCTCCCCCTTGATATACAGGTATTATGTGATCCGCATGCCATGCATTGCCATCAATAGGGTCCTGAACAAGCTTTTGAAATCTGCAAGGTGCAAGAATTAATTGGTATTCCAGCAAATAAATCGAGTGCAGCAAAATGGAGTAGATAATTCTTTTGTGTATTTGCCCTAGCCCTCCCACCCTTTTTCAAACTTTCTAGTTTGACCAAGGGTATTGTGATGTACAGGGGACTGTTTAAACAAATGAGAACTGTTCAAGTAGTTAAACTCCCCAAAAGCTCCCTTAGCTTAACATATAATGTTATATGTGTGAGTGTTTTGGGGGGAAGGGGGCAATTTAAGCACACAAGAACTGTTAGGTAATTTAAACATCTCAAGAGCTCCGTTTGTTCAATGTGTAGTATTAAAGTGAAACTGTAAACCATCGAGGTATGTAGTTCCTAGATCAGTAGACTGGTATTATTTTCTATGTTCTTGAAGAACAGAATGTCTTAGGATAGATCCTTTTCCCTCTAACAAAAACCGATATGTATGTTATCAATAGCTGAAGATATCCAAAGTGAATTTATACCAAAAACTCAATATAAAAATAACATCAGAAAGGAAAAAGAAATAAAACAAAATGGTTGAATAAGGACTAAACAAACAAAGGGAAGAAAATGAAACTAGTACCAGGAGGAACACAAAGAATTAACTAAAACAGAAGGCACTGGAAAATGGATTGTTCCTTGTTACGCACAAGCTACACATTTTGCTCAAACATAAAACTGATACTGGCTCGTCAATTTCTCTTTCTTGAGATGGTTAGTAGAAATTTAATTCAAGCCAACAACTGCGTCGATACACATGTATTAATTCTACATACATGTACACACAAAAGCAAGCTATTTGATTTTTTTTTTTAAAACTAAGACCTTGGCATGTAAACCATGTAATTCTAATCTGTAAACTTACAATTTCTTACGCTTTGCCAAATTTGGGGCTACTTTGGCAATATACTCTTCACGACTCTCAAATGACAACGGTCTGATGCGCTCCACGAGTTTGTGGCAGTCTAGACGGCAGTTTGTGCAAATGCCATGCTCAATTTGGAAAAGCGCCTAAAAGTATCAGGGATCAATTAAAGGGTTTCTTGCAAGGGTAAAACTCGTTCGAGTAAAAATACAAGCAAAAACATACATTACGAATTGATGATTTATTAGTTCTAAGGTGATACTCCTCGCAGCAGTTCAAGCTACAGAAGAGATCCTCAAAGTAGTCAGGAGTTTTGTCATTGCTATTCCTGAACACGAAAAGTCAATGAAAGTCAATGAAGCATTAGTGACCCAAAAATTGTCCTCCTCATGTATTCCAAAATGATACTTTGAACTCACCTGCAAGGAGTTTGACAAAGCTTGCAGAGTGGTTCATCCTTGTCAGACCACCCCTGCATGTATATCTTCTCTTGCTTCCCTTTCCCAGTACAAAGACGGACCTTCCTCCAGACAGCGTTTGGTGGTAACGGATAGCTAATTTCGTCCAAAGGTGTTGTCCTCCTCTTACTTCTACCTTTCAGCAGTCCCTGAAAGAAATGCCCATTACATGTTAAGCACAGTTCAAAACCTTCCAACCCTGACGAGTCAAAACAGATATAAGCAGAGGTAGGTCGCTAATGAAAGGTCAACGATTGGTGAACAAACCCAAAGACAAAGAACGAAGCAAATAACATACCCCATTATCGTGGTTAAGGTTTTCATTTAAATAGGACAACTCAACAGATAATGGAAGTTGCAAGGCCTTTCCAATTAATTTCCTTCGTTCGATAGCACTCAACTTGCTCCATTCTTTGAGGAATTCCACTAGAGCGTACCGACAACTCATATCATCCTTGATATTGTTATAAGATGTTTTCTCAGCTTCCTTTAGAGGAGGCAGTTTATGATGAACTTCCTCTGGCCGGAAATTCTTAAAAAGTGGTTTTGGCCTGGAATCAATTCCGGGAATACAAGAGTACAGGTGAATCCTTCCTGTATATTGGCTGACCTGAAATCATAGAAGTCCAAGCACACAGAAAAATCAAAACTAACTCAATTTCAACAAAACAAACTACAGGTGTACATCAACCCCACCCCCACCCCCGGAAGAACTGCTTGTTACCAGTACGTCCGATTGACAATGCATTGTAAAGCAATATCCTAAAGAAGCCTCAAGACCCAAGCAGAACTAAGGCGTTCAAAATACAAACCTTCATCTATGTCTACACCAATTTCTTTTTCTTTTCTTACCATTTTTAAGAACAGAAATGATCTTTAAAAAAAATGCAAAGCAACATAAAGAGTTTAGGAGTCCAAGATAATAACCATCTGCTACATAAGAAAAAGTGCAGAAATTCCATTCATATCACGCAGTAAGCACTTTATTACGAAGGTAATGAGCTTTATGCTGATCTGTAAATTCATCAACTTGGAACATTGTAGCTCTCGTAACAGCCAAACCCTCATCCCCGCAATCCTTCCCGACATTTTAGCTGGTGGGGGAAAAACAAGTGATACTGATTTTAGATAAAATCTATATAAATTTACCTCAAAGCGGAGCGACTCCACTTGGACAGAGCTGCTTGTTACAAGTATGTCAGCATTTACTTCTAATTCAGGGGATGCACCTTTTCCCTACATTCTCAAATTCATGAGTAACAGAGTAAGTGCGGTTCCGCATAAACCTCCAAAAACCAAGAAAGGAGGTAGAGTTGTGGGTGCAGAAATAAAGATTATATAAGTATGATAAATTTTTTGTATAAAATGAGAGATCCAGGTAATACCTCCGCATTGAAGTCCTGATTTTTGGCTTCATTAACATCTATACAATGTGAAGAAGTAAAGTCATCATCCGAAACTTCAGCCCCACAAGAAGATCCTTCATGCCCAAAGGTGGAAGTAGTGGGCTTCCCATTATACAGACAAGCCAAAGAAGGCCAGATCATGCAAAATCAGAAATAAGAGGCATGTCGAGTAAACCAATTACTAGATTGGTCACATAAAAATGTAATTGAAGCTCTTCACAGCATGCAATTTTTTGGACTAATTCTTTGATATCACTTAAATCTTAAGCTATATCAAAGCGAGTAGCTTTTAAAAATCTTTTCCAAGCCAAAAAAAAAGAAGCTAGTGAGATTGTGGGTTAAAAATGAGGTGCAGAGTGGACAAAGGTAGCTTCTGTAGATTATTGGGGCTTTAATGTAGTACAGATATTAAAAAGCACCTGGCCGATGCAATACCTACCGTATAATGGAGGTCTGATTTCGATAAGAATGAACTAGTTCCATCCTGTTTATCATCAACCCGGTATGTATCACAATGAGCTTCAACAGGATCTGAATCTAGATGAATGCCTTGGCTTTCAGTTACTGTTGGTTTTGCTCGAGCAACTTCACCATTTCCTGCATTCTCAGTTGTTAAATGCTCACTCTTCTTTTCTCTGACATCCATTTCCTCAAGGTAAGTAACATCAGCAACCTATTTTCCAGACCAAGCTTACCATCAATAGACAACAAAAACATTCGCACCAAAGTTCAAGGACAAAATTATGCTAATAAAGCCAAACTGGAGGTAATAGACCTTACTGTCATTTTTCAAGAGAAATAAAGCTAACAATAATGTCAGGATTACACAGCATAGGTGCCAGTTGCATATACATTTTGAGTTTTTTAGAACAGTACCAAATAACGCACCATTAAAGGCACCTATATAAGGGGACTAGAGTATGAACAAATACCTTCAGAGGATAAAACAATCTCTACAGATCTGAATCTCCACTTGATTAGAGAAATAAACTACATGTTCAGGTTGCCCTGTTTACCTAAGTAGATCTAAGAATATGAGTCTGACTACAAGAAAATAGAGGGAGACCAAGTCCTCTCTCAGCCAACCCCAACAATGAGAAAGTACCAAAACCAAAAAATTACCACTTTCACCAATATGCGTGATTATCTCGCATTTTCTGCACCAGTTTTGTGAAATGATTATATAATTACTGCCTTTATCTTCTATTTGATATAAGGCACATACAGATTGTATCTAGGCAAAGAGAAAATGATCATTCAAAGGCTTCTTGGTAAATCCTTATATTGTGCTCTTGATTGAAAACTCTCCACCTGCAAGTGTTTGTTATTGAGCTTCCCCACATCAGTTGACTTATGTCATAAGTCAGCTTCTAGATTTAATATTTTCTTCTGTTAATTGTAGGCTTTTAAAGTTAAGTAAAGACAAGAGCATGGCATTTAGCATTTGCAAGGCTTGTTATAATTGTTAAGGACAACCAGGGGTGAACCCAGTGTTGTGAAGACTTGAACTTGAAGTTGAAGTTGAAGAAGAAGAAGAACCTAGTCGCCTTTTAAACTCTCTGCTGAAAACCCTTCGTACCTGAGTCGCTTCACATGGGGGAAGCAGGCACTGAGTCGCTTCGCATCGCTTCTCACTTAAAGCGAGGAAGCGAGCGCTTTCTCTAACACTGGGCGGACCCACATGGTGTCAAGCGGGGTCAGTTGAACCCGCTTCGCTGAGAAATTACACTGTGTATATTAGTAAATAATATTTGAAACAGTGAAAATACGCATAGAAATATAAATTTGAACCCGCTTTAACCAAGTGTACTGTCTGTTGAAGTGGTAAAGAGGGTTCAAAATGTATGGAAGGTGTTGTGTTCGAATCCCACTTGTGGGCGTTCCTGTACATTTTATTTTGTAATCTCTAGCGGGCCGGAGTTATGTGTGCACAAGACAGATTATCCCTTCTGTATTTCTGTTTTCTATTTCACTTTATTTTTTTTCCTGAAATCAATACACATTATTTTACGGTTTTACCTACTTCAAAAATTAACCTATCTACAAAGTGAATTTGGTTGTTTCTTTCTTAAATTTTGATAAAACATAAAAGTATATTTGTTTAAATTATTTAAGAACAAAAAAAGTGTTCAAACCCTACTTGTCTCACCCGACACTACTGATGTGAATAACCACCGTCATCTTTTAATGAACCCGCTTGTATAAAATTCTGGGTCCGCCACCGAGGACAACCATGCAATGCACAAAATGAATGAGCATGAAAGTGATCTATGATATTATCTTTTCCAAGAATACCTCTATTGCCTGTACGGCGTCATACTTCCCATCCATTGTAGATGAAACTTGACGCAAACTCTTATTAAGATTTTGCCATCGAGACTCATCTGAAGTATCCTGGTTACAAGGCATTAAGCAAAATTAGCAAAAAGAATTTCCCAAGTGAATCTCACAGAATATATATTAAACAGGAAGTCACCTTTGCAATAAAAATATACACATTTACTCCCTTTGTTTGCCCTTGTCTATGAGCTCTGCATTCGGCCTACAAATGGATAGACTGCATATAAGCATCAACCAATCAGACAAGAACTAACTACTTCAATCTTTCGAAGATCTTGCAAAAAGAACGGGGCACTGGATGTTGATGTTGATAAAGGAGAATAATCTGGAACTCAAGCATGTGACCAACAACAAGGAAAAATCGAAATCGAGCATGGAGATCCATGTTAGGAACATTCACTGTCGACAAAAGTGTCTAATATTGGTATACGTCAGTTATGCAGAAAATTTTAAGGGCTACCTTTCCTAGGATCATCATGTTTACCTTCGTGATATAAAAGTTCATGCTCTGGCTTCACTAATGTGCACGAGCCCTGCGTGGCATGCCATTCGTGCTTGAGAACAACCTATGTTAAGATAATATGCTTAGTGGTGGGATTCCAGTTCATTTTCTGTAGTATTCAATTGGTGATGGTGCATCACACAATCCACAATTTTGTTTAATTCTCAACTCACCAGTTAGAGAAGTGTGCAGGATAAAGTGAAGTATTAGGTTCTAAGGGATATTATAAAATCGTGGATCAGTTAACTCATTGCCAATAGTCTTAAAGTAACGCTTTATGCACTTTTCTGGGTTGAGCATACTTGGGAAAGATGTAATGAAGCATTCACTACACGGAAAAGAATTCACACAACTCCCCAAAGGGTTACCACAGAGCTTCATCGCACCAGACAAAACAGGTGTTAAGAGCATTGGTCAGATATACAACTCCATTTATCCTTCACTAGACAGGCACCGAATGTGTGTGCACCATTTATGAATACGTAAAGCAGTTCTAAATCTGCTGGAGAAGAAAGAGAAGTTGGGAAAAAGCAAAACATAGCGCAAAAGGGGCAGAAATAGAGATCTCGCTTTTCAATAGGATGACCAATCTAATCTTCTTTCCTTGGGGAGGTGAGATAAGGATACGATTGGAAAATGAAAAACAGGGTTTCACTGAAAGAGTTTTATTGACTTACACCTCTGCCTACTAGAAGAGATGGCTCAGTAACAATTTGAAAAAAAAATCAACAGGTAAAATGTACATGGAGAGCAAAATCCAAGTATTAAACAACTTGGCCTCTTTATAGAAAAGTTACATATATATTCAAATGCAACCATTGAATAGAATGAGAGCAAAAGAAAAAGAGTAACAAGTAGATTAGACTTCTAAGTAAATAGTTTTCTCCACTGATACAATATATTGATATTGGGGTATAACAAATTCACCTGTTGCATGTGAGCTGGTTTTGTTGGCAACTCCAAGAACACCACATGTTGCGCTGATGTTAAGTTAAGTCCAGAGCCACCAGAGAGTATTCCAACAAGCGCAATCTTAACCTGGTAATCAAAAACAAAATAAGTCAGAACTGTCTTCCTTTCAAGTGCACAACTCTATCCAAATTAGTGACAAAAACACAGAGCAAGCAACACCAATATACAAAAGAAAGAAACAGATTTGCATCCAATGATAGCCATTTCATCCATGAGATTATAAATGCTGCTTACGCTTTTGATTAGTATCATATAGGCAGGCAAAGCGATTTGTTTCGACTGCCTACCAGTAATAATGAACTCCAAATAATCTGGAGCAGAATATACAAACCTCATTTGCTGATTGGAATGATTGAATAGCTAACTGCCTATCACTTGACGATGCGTTTGCATCAACACGAATATAATCAATATTTTTTTGACAAAGAAACTCCTACAAAAGTGACAACAATAATGGGAGCAAGTCAAACCAAGAGAAATTTGATGAGTTCGTTGATACAGCAAAAAGAAGTGTGTAATTTGTCCATGCAAATAGACATGTGAAGTCAATTTTAACATGCATTTCAAGGGATTTCACCTGTACACCATCAAGAACTATATGGTGATGAGCAAATATTATCATTTTATGACAACTGCGGCTTGCTTCCGTTGTTTCTTCACCATCCAATTCTGCAATGATTGGATGTATAGAGAGCCACTCGAAGAATCCTGGCAATTTTGCAATGCCAAGTGCTTCGTCATAGAGCTCTCTTAAAGATCTGCAAGAGCCAGTATCATCTGACAAAAAGACAAAAAAGGAGCAAGTATATTAAACCCATTAGCAAATACAAACGCCACAAGTAGCTCCTTTCTTATAAGGAAAACAATTCTATTGATATTGCGGAAATCCCCGTACACAAGAAATATACCAAAAAGTAGAAAGCCGACATTAAACATGATTCTTTACAAAAGCCACTTAATCATCAATGCAAACCAGGAATTCAAGGGTGCACCAAAAGGAAACTAGATAAAAAAAACGCTATTCCTCAAATATAGAAAATCATTCCCAACCCCCTCACACATCTTTCTATTTCTCTCCTTCCATACCACAAAGTGCTAGGGCTGCGACATCCCATACTGAGGGTCTTATCCATGACGCGCACTCAAAAGCTTGTCAAAATAGCCCTAGTTTTGCATCCCTTTGCCTCTATTGCAAAAGGTGCTGCAATCCTTTGAGAAACTAAGGCCCTCATAGTTACTTTACCGTCAAAAGGTCCATATAGTACTGTGCATGATGTCTCATCTTCTACCTACGATAGCATTCTTCCAGTTGTATTTCCTCCACTTAGCAAATCCACATCAGTTTCAACTGACACTGACATTAGTTTCCCTCTAGAAAGTTCAAATTCACCAGAGGACTTGAGTTACATTTATTTTATTTTATTTTTGCTTATTATTCTCTTTGGACATGTCTAACAGGCATATGTATCCATATTTTAGATTTGGTAACAAATTGTGTTCTCTTCAGTCTTCCCCATTTAAAGAAGCTAACAGATCCATGTATAAGGTACAGATTAAGCCTAATAAACAATAAATTGACTATTGCTAGTTGTTTTTCTCACAAAACGTAACTACTGGGAAAATTGGATGAAAGGGACCAAGGAATACCACCAAACAACAGAATCTAGTTTCAAAATCTAGGGCCATTTATAACATACCATCAACTCTTTCAGGAGTTTCCAGTTGCACATCTTCAGTAACAAACTTTAAATCCTCAAAAGCTTTCTCCACATCTTTAGCGCGTGAGTCATCATCGGTTACACCTTCAGCCTCGTTGGCACCACAGTTCCCAGAAGCTCTGCCTTTCAACAAGTCAACAGTAGCCACTGCCTGAGAAATATCTGATTTTTTTAAAGTCAAACTTATAATTTGGCGCCGCAAGGGTGGTAACTGCAAAAGCACATGCTCCTTCAAACGACGTATCTGGATGATATAAACAAATGAAGAATAAGAGCTAAGTCTTCAATATCTGGAGGGAAATAAGGTAGCAGGGAAAAAAGGAAATAATAGTGCAGCATATCTAATAATAATAGTGCAGCATATCTAACTGTAGATGCTGACTATCTCAGCAGAGAAAGCAATCTGTAATAATAGCTTGTGTACATGAATACATAATACTCCCCCCATTCCAAACATGACGACCCACACACTGTCTTGAGAGTCAAAAGGCTATTCCTCAACCACAATTTTTTCAATTATTCTTTGTATTTTTAAGGTCTATGTGTCAGGGGGAACATCACATACATTTCTTACAGAATTTAATGTATTTATGCATATCGAGGAAACAAAAAATAATCAATAGTTCAGGTTGTTGGGAGGGAGAGGATATATATTATGAGAATTTTAAGGTAGAACTACATCGAGAATTCTTATTCATTGGTTCTCATCAGCAACAACCTGAACTTCACAAATTGGAAAAATATTATCACAATTACGGGCTTTACCAAATGAAAGTGCCATCATTAGATATCAAACTCAACAGTACAGCAATCTTCTGTTTGTCAAAATGAAATAGTGGATAGTAAACCAACTGACAGCAGCCCGACATGAGCAGTTTGACATCATGTACTTACAAGTCGCTGAGAGATTGAAGATGAGGATAAAAACAAAGTAAATCACGAAATATACAATGAATTGAAGCAACAAAGGAGCTACAAGGCCATACCATTACAGTTTGCTTCAGTAACACATTTAACTCCTCCAAGCGAACCCCCTTTGAGAAATCCTGTGAAGACCAAACCATGAACATCTTCCAGTGGGATTTGCCTCTCATTCAATATTTGAAGGAACAAAAGTCACCTGGAAAACCTTCCCTTGGAAGCCATGAACAAATCTAACCGAACAGTAAGTCTTTGCAAAGTCATATTTAGTCTTTCCAAGTAAACCGGGCCTAGGTGAAACCAAGAAAGAAGTATGAGAAGAGAATTAATGAACAGCGAAAAATCAACAGAGTAAAAGGACCTCAGAGAAAATGGAGAAATAAGTAACTCACCATAAGATATTTATCTGATGAAAAATGTCATAAGGCCTACGAGCATTTAGGAAAACAGGAAACAGGCATCAGAATGCAATTGACATATGCAGAAAATTGCCATAATCAAATAGAAACAAAGTACATTAGCAAGTTCAGACTGCCCTCAAAGGATAACTAAACTTCAAAGATCATGCATCAATAAAAGTGTCAATACATGCAACAACCTTGACAAAGATGGAGTCCCAGATAATAGAATTACATGCTTGGCCTTTGTCGCAACATCGAGAACAGTTGTTATCTGTCAAACAACAAAAGAGAACTCTTACGCAGTAAAACAAATAAGTATTGACTATGTTCAGTAACTGATAATGAAAAGTGTCGATAATTGGAAGTGCATCCGCTAAAAACCCGACGTTCCAAATTCATGCATCATGCCTCATAAACATCTTGATCCTTTAATGAAGAGAAAGCATCACCCCTTCTTTAACTGAGAGTTTTGTGCCTCTCAAAAGTTCGTTCTATATATACATCTCTAACCTACCATAAAAATTTATTTCTTGACAAATGTCGTATCTGATAGAGAACCAAGATGGCAAGTCTGAGACATCTACCCCAAACTTGACAAGGGCTCTCCATCTACTTCTTTATCAGCAAGTATACGAAAGTTGTGGCCTTGTAGTGGGTTCATTCATTGCTTATGGGTCTATCAAGTCGGTCGTGAGGCTTGTGGTGTAAATGTCCATATCTATGACAACCTCAAAATTTTGGAGTGAGGAGTAAGCAGCCGATCAATCTTTGACCCATCATGAAGAGCTTTGACGGTCTTCATACACCATTTTTGAAAAATATTCAATTAACAATTGTTTTTTTCTCTTTAATCTATTTAGAGGTTTTGACTCCGCATCACCAATATCTATCATCAATAGAAAATAGAGCAACTCTAACACAAATGATCCTGTGTTCAACCCTGATAAACTGCAAAGTGGATTTTCAACTCAGTTTTATGTTTGATCTGGAAGAACCTAAACTGGAAACAGGAATATAAGCACATGCAGTATAAAGGAAGACTATATGGGTAATAACATCGTAGCTTTTCCCATGTTAACCAAAAGATTTTGTCTTTTGCGTCCCACTTCAGTCATGCTTTTAGTTTCTAATTCCTAAGTCTTTTCTATTTGATGTTGACTAATTGGTTTTTTTGAAATCAAACACAATTTCATCCTTTCACCAACCAAGTGACTCATGAAAAATGAGTATTTAGTGGAAAGGTTCTAATGCCACTAATCAAATGTTAGGGATCAATACCCCAACTTTTACACCTCAACCATCAATTGGTATTATCGTAATCAGTAAATGGTTAGACAAAGAGCTAAATATATTGAAGTAACCACTTATTTGACTAGTTACTTAAAAAATAACTTGATCTTAGTTATCTAAAGATTGTTTTTTTCTCAGAAAGGACTTTGTACCTCGTCATTTTCACATGCTTTCTTTGTGCAACGCAAATTATGTGATTCATCCACAACCAAGGTAGCCCATTCTTGTTCCAATATGTTCCTCCTCAAACGACGAAGCATCGTATATGATATCACCACAACCCTTGGACATTTAGGTAAACGTGCAGGATTGTCTTTGTGACCAAACACTAGATGAAAAAGATGAATACATAAAAATCGAATGTAAGACATAAAACTAGAAAAGGCAGAAAGCCTAGAAGGACAGCCAAGTTAGTCATGCTAGCTCTAAATGAATCAATTTACAGTTAGATAATTCCTAAACGAGGAACTCAGCAATATATTTGTTGTTTATATTCAACTCAAATATAGTTAACAACAAGGCTGTTTTCCGGCAGAGCTTGATATATAAAAAAGACCCACATAACAAGGGAAATAAATTATTATTTTAATTTTAAAAAAAATCCATCAGAAATAGGAGAGCTTTTGAGGGAATTGAGTCTCCTTTTCCACATCTTAAGAATAGTCTTTTATCTTTGATCGCTTTTTGGTGCACTCATATAGCCCCTACTTGTATAGAAGATTGGGCGTCTTTTGTAGAGAATCATGTTATGATGTAAATTCTCTACTTTTTTATATACTTCCTGTATACGGGAGTTCTCTCCCTTTTGATTAATACAATTTACCTTATCAAAAAAAAAAATCCATCGAAACAAGGGGAGAAATAGATAACATAAAGATAATAAAGAAATGGTTTTTTAAATGACAAGAGAATCGTGTCCAATGCTTTCTTTAGGTTGAGATCAACAAATGATGAATTTTTGTACACATAAAAAAGAGAAGAGGTCTATTCATGCAGCATAGAGTCTGATCAAGGGTTCAGTGTCCCTTGAAGCTTGCCCTTCAATACGACCATTCAAAGAGTTAAACTATCCAAATAAGGGTGAGAACACAACTCTTATTCTCCTAATGAAAGTAAACTAAACGGATAAAAAATTTGCCTAACTAAACCTGCCATCCAGGCCATAGAAAAGGTGGTAACTAAAACCATTCACTGCCATTCAAAACTTAGCCTTTTTCGAAGAAACAATCCGTACAACTCATCCAAAAGTTACTCAAGAAAAAGATACTATAAGAGCTATATACCCGTCAGATAACTGAAAAGAACTCTATATGTGGAAAAACTGAAACAAACTTCCATTAGTTCACTCCTAGAGATAAAGGACAGTGGTAAACAGTAAAGGGCACGGACTCTTCACTTTCGATGCCATACCCGTGTCGACACGACGTGGGTGTAGGTGTGAGTTCGGGTCTGGGTCTGGGTTCTGTACAGGATCTGGTCAACTGATTTTGGGTACTTTGACCTAGATCAACGGAGAAATTCTAGACAGCTACAATGATTTTTGAAATGAAAACAGAGGCTAGGGTGAAATTGAAGAAAATGTAATATCTTGTATATACAAATTTCTATGTCAATCCTTTTCCTTTTATCTCCTTCTCGGATTCTCCTTTTGATTGATATTTTCCCAATCTTGGAATACCTTGTAAGTTTTTCACATAATGTCTCATAATTTAGATAATTTTTATAACTCTATTTTTAGATATATTAATTATTTTTAGCCGAATCCATGCACCCGTATCTGTACTTGGATGTCTATCCCTGATTTTAATATTTAGATCATGAAGTAACCCATATCGGACACATGCACCTGAGTCCGATCAACTTAGGGTCACTAAATAGACTTACATCAATTCCTTCTTCACTAGTATGTTCCCTCTAATTATCATACACCACAAAGTCCTACTTTAGGATTTGTAAATCAAAAAATACATGACAACAACTTTTATATCATTAATGACTACAACTTCTCCATGCACTCATCCCTAGTTATCACTTTTCATAGAGAGAAAAAGGGGAGATAAGAATGGTTATTAAAGATGGACAATTTTGAAAACAGTACCCAGATGGATATCAGAAGGTAAACAAGGAAGCCAGCGCTCCAGTTCTTCAGCCCATGGATGTCTCAAAATAGCTGGGCAGACTATGAGCATAGAACCTTCATCCATGAAAGAACTTGCAATGGTGATAGCCTGAATACAAACATGTGAGTTAATATTAGAGGAGAAACTATTTTGCGAAATATCAAGCTACAGAAGAAGGTATTGAATTTAGAATATACTAGGTTCAAAACAATCAGTTTAAGGCAAAAATGCGAGGAGACGCAAACACATTAAGACACATACAAAAAAGAAATAGAATTGTAGAATTAATTCAATAGATCGTCCAAAGTACAAAAGTCTACAACCAATATAGAAGATTGATTTCATTGACGACCACAACAAGAAACTTAGAACTGAGAGCTTTGGCAACCCAACTCCAAGCTATGGTACCAAGCGCCATACGGAGGAATTTGCCATAGCCGAGAAGTTGTCATCTTTAGTATCAGTCAAGAACATGCTTAAGTATTCCTGTAAATTTCCAATAAAAGAGCATTTATATTTCTTCCTTAATTTTAGAGTAACTTCTACCAAATTTATTCCTGTCAAATTTGAGCTAGCTGAGTAACGATCAAGCCAAATCAAGTATCAGAACTTGAAAAAATTAGTTTAAGACTATAGCTTTTCATCAAATAGCTGAATGGAGAAAAATATATCCTACAATGAGTTACACATGTTAGAAGTTCACTCATAAACAAAGATAGCCCATCTTCCTGAACAGCCAGTTACCTCAGACGTACATGGACAGTAATAGCAGGATTCCCTGTCTGCTACAGCAATATTCAATTATCTATTTCAGCAACATTACCTGGATCGTTTTCCCTAGTCCCATCTCATCTGCAATGAGACATCGACCGCCCCTTCTCAATCCAAACCGAACACCTTCAAGCTGAAAAGGATGAAGTGTATCCAACATTCTTTTAGGAAGTTTGCTGATCAACTCATCAACCTTCTCATCAGGAAGATGCTCCGGCCTACAAGGTATCCATCGACCTGCAACAGATGAATGAGAAAGTCTCTCGACTACATTGAATGTTCCCCAAGGGATCTCTTCACATTCAATGCTTCTAGAGTTCTTTAGAGACTTCAGAACTGCTTCATAGTCTCTAACTTGATAGACACAAGCCTTTCCCCCACTAGTCGTTTGAGTGCAATGCGACAGTGCCACCTGATCAGATAAACTAACACGGTTGAGTTCCTGGATTAATATCTTGGACTGCTAAAAGATAAAGGCTTCAGACAATTTCACAGTTTTGTAACAAAGGAAACAGATTACCAGTAAAATTACTGAATCCATCAATTACTAGATCAACGACATAAAAGCTTTGGATTTAATAATGAGTTAAAGAAATATGCCTTTAAAAGAACGAGAGAGAAACGCATAGATTCAAAAACAAACCAACTCCCTCCTATAACACGAAATTTGACAACACTTTCGAAGACGAATGAGAGATGATGATGTTATGTCCTATGTCAACCTACATATGCATCGGTCGGTAGGTGTGAAACAATGGTGAGTGAAAGTGTTAAAAAGGAGACAAGGTAGACCTAAAATCAAATGGAAGGAAGTTGTCTCGAAAGACCTATAGTTTCTTTGGATCAATGCATACTTAGCTAAAGATATGGCACATTGGAAGAAAAAGGTCCATATAGGTGATATCTGCTAGTGGAGAATATGATCTAGTCTTATTAGAGAACTTTTAATAGTATTGTTATTATAACTATTACTTATATATATTTTTACTTATTTTTTACTTTCACTGGTATGATGATAACATGAGTTAAGCTTAAAGGGAGAAGTGAGGATTCATATAGCCGACCATAACTTATTTGGGACTAAGGTGTAGTTGTTGGCCAATTATTTGAAGGAATAAATGAACATCTAAGCCCGCAAAAAGATTAAATATTGACTTACACTAGATGTCAAATTAGGAGAAAAGATAAATCAACTTGGCATACATCAATCTAACACAAAACCCATCCTATCGGTTGAAATTCTTGCAACCCAACATGGGGATTTCACGAGAACTATGAGTCCAATGAAGACATAAATGTAGGATATAACCAACATAGTATTGTGAGAAAAAGTTCTTACACATGAGAGACAATCTCTGAGTTTTTCCATACATTGTTGTTCACCAGGATAAGTAAATCCTTCCAGGGGCGCGGGAGTGACAGAGAATGAATCCGGCGAGCAAATTTCAAGCCTGGCCCTAAACTTTTGTGGTGGAGGACTAGGGGTGCAGGGCATGGGAGGTGGGTTGAGGGGAGAGGGAGTTTGAGGCTTACGGAAAGAAATATTGGTGGAGTTGGCGGAGAGGGGTAAATGGGAGATCTTTCTGCATTTGAAATGCTTCCAAGAGTCTTGATTGGGTTCAGTGAGTCGGATTCTGCGCTTCGCTAAGGCGGCAAGACGATTGGCTTCGGCCCGCTTTCTCTGCTCTTCAGAGATCTCTTCTTCAGCTTGTTCTTCTTCTCCCTTCTCCATTCTTCCGATGGATGATAGGAATTAGTGAAGACTAAAGAGTGTCGGGGTGTTTCTATAGAGAGACAGTAAGATGAAAACCGCGCGGCATTCTTGTTTCTTTATTTCTTTATTTCTTTTTTTTCTTTGTTTAATAATATACAGAGTACTACTAATTTGAACCGCGTTGCGTGGGTTTGGTCATTCAAATTTTTGGAGTAATAACGGGCAAGTGCAGAAATAGCCGCTTGGGGGATCGCCATTTAAGGCATAGCCCGAAATAATAAAGGGGTCGTTTGGTATGAGGTATAAGGGTGGTATAAAAATTTAATATCACCTTAATGTCTTGGTTGGTTAACAAATCAGGTATAAGTTATCCTGGTGTTAATTTTAACACTGGGATAACTTATACCTTATAGAAGGTGGGGTAATTAACACTGATATAACTTATATCTTCTGCTTATAAATTATGCAATTGTCATTCTTAATACAACATATCAAACAATGAATAAACAACAATCCCAGCATAATTAATCACAGCATAACTTATCCCAATATAACTTATACTGGCATTACGTATACCGATATAAATCGTATTCCAACCAAACGACCCCAAAGTATTTAATATTTAACTACTTTGAATCAACTTTCAGTCAAAAATATTTATGACCGTTTGGTCATAGATTTTGCCAAAATATGTTTGGATTTCTTTTAGCAAATACATGTTTGTTATATTTTGGCAAATTCCCAAAACAAGTTTTGGCCCAAAATATTACTATTACATTTTTTAAAAAGTGCTCCGGATTTCTTTATTTTATAAAAGAGCCCACCATTTATTTGTAATAATGTTGTTTCATCTTCTCGGTCATCTCATAGTGTATTATGTAGTTTTGTACCAAATTTATTTATGTCCAAGACTATAGTTTGCGATAATATAATGAATGTTATTAATGAATGTATTGTTGGGTATTTGTGATAGTTTTTAAAATTTGTGGGTATAAGTCATGTTTCGTATTTTTTCAAAAAAGAAAAAAAGTGAAATATGTTTTGTAAACTAATGTCCAAACACATTTTCATCTTCAAACTAAACTTCACACAAATTAGATTTTTCAAAATAAATTTGGAAATCTATGGCCAAGCGCTAGCTTAGAGTCGGGCATGAACTTATAAGCTTTATGTATAGAAAAAAAATCAGAAATAGTCAGATTTATAATCGGTAATTGAAAAATATCCATAGATTCAAAGTATTTAAAATTTAGCTACATTTTTGTGTAAAGATCAAATCTGAACAAAACACCCTTAAAATCCGGAAAAAATCTAGCATATTATGCTAGAGTTTGACTTTTTTATATATGAGATTCCAGCATAATGTGTTGAAATTTCATAATGTGTTGGAGTTCCAACATAATATACTGGAAGTTTATACGCACGAGCTCCATAATCCATCATATTATCCTAAAACTTTCTGTATGATGGAGTTTCGACATAATATGTTGGAAGTTTATACGCAGGAGCTACATAATCGAGCATATTATGCTGTAACTTTTCGTATTCTAACAAAATAGTAACTATTTTTCAATGACATTGCAAACACTAACTATTTTTCAATTATTAGTCTGAAAACTGGCTAGGCGTGCTATTTTCACTCAAATATATGTCTGAAGTTTGATTTGCCGAAACCCAATTTCAAACTTGTACATATTGGTCCAAGGGCGTATTTAGGGGTTCTACGAGACACGTGAACTCATGCTCTCCTCCATGTATTGGGTGCACATCTCTAAGTGAGGTTGTGAGCTCAAGTCTTATGTTAATCTTTTTTTTTTCTTTTAGACCCCAAGGAGATGGGCATGTTTGGTGTCCCTTCTTGCTTATTAATTAAGTACTAATTTTTTTTTCTTTCTTTCTTTGTTTGGTTTATTCTTTCAAAATGTTCACACATTAAAAAAATTATTTTTCTTTTGTTAGCAGAAAATTTTAAAACATTAAAGGAAAATTAATAACAAGAACAATATACCCAATACAATCCCATAGTAGGGTACGAGAAGGATAGTGTGTACACAAACCTTTCCCCTGCCTGGCGAGGTAGTATTAAAGGAAATGCATATATTAAAATTAGTGGCAATATCATGTAACATATAATCAATAGGTTCAGCGAATCCTGACATTTTCGACATGGAGTATAAATATAAAGATAAAACAATAACTATTTAAAAAATAATAATTTTGAGCTTATTATTCCAAAAGTGTAATGGGTGCAATAAGTAAGAACAAAGATTGAACCCATAAAAATTTTATCTTCGATCCGACTCTGTATTGGTCTGAAGCTATTCAGTAGTTCAACAATACAGCCTCACCCTCGTCTGAAAGAGCTTTTGATTGACTAGCTCTTCAATTTTTCTTTAATACTACTTCTATGACGATGAGTAGTTATTGGTAAAATTTCTTGAGTATGATCAAATGCAATCATTATGTTGAAATGTAAACTCTTGTTGACAGTTCTTTCCGTTATAAATAATTTAAGAATCCTCAAAATAAGTTACAATATGTAGTTTGTACGTGATATTTTCTCGTTTATATTAAGATGGAGTGGTAATTTGAAAATAATAACTACCATGTTATAAATAAAATTTTATTTAAGGTGAATGTCTATATTTTAGAGACATCTTAGGGATTTATTGGTGACTAAGTCACTTTTTCCCTATAAATAAAGGGGTTCTATTCCATTGTAATCCATCCCAAAATTCAATAAGAATTCTCTCTCTCTTTCTCTGCAATATTGTTCTTCTTCTTTTATTATTTCATAACACGTTATTAGCACGAGATTCTAACCAATTGAGTAAAAGTTTTGGGATTGAGCATAATAATTGTCAATTGTTCCATGAACTTCCTTTATGATTAAATTCTGGATTTAAGGTAAGTATTTAACTTTATTTTTTTATTTTAAATTCTTGAAATTCTTGAAATTCTATAATTTGAATTTAAATGCAATCAAAGACAATAAACTTTGATTATAACTGTTATAGAATTTGCAAGAAATTATAACAACCCGAAGTGGTAAAATTTCTATGTCTTTCCATGATCAAATTTATGTATGATTGTGGGCAAAGAAGTGGAAACCCGTCCCATTGAATTTGCTTCATTCTCATTCCCCTTAAGAGAATGTGATATCAATATGTGATAAGTCTGAAAGAAGACAAATTATTACCATAAAGGTATCAATGAATGTGGACGTGGCAATAGACGAAATTATAATCGTCATATTTGTGATAATGAGAATAATAAGAATTCTCAAAACAATCTTTCACTCTTTGAAAGTAATATTTATAATCGATTTGACATGCGATTTTGTAAAGCACATATAGATGATTATGGTCCATTTATGAAGCGAATTCGACAACATCTGATTTATGAATACATATTAATTCTTGGAAGAATATGAACGTGCTAGTGGTATTGAATATACCACACTCACCTCTAAAAGGAGGTTTGAGATGATATAAGAAAATAATGTCATTATTATGGCATGAATGGTCATTGGTCATGTACTTATTGTACGCCAAAATATTTTGGCAATGTGATTACTAAAGGATAACAGTAATGCAAGAAACAGATCTTGCATATAAGTTTGACAATGACCATAATTTATAACTTTCTTTTTAAAAGTGATATTCACCATATGGATGTTGATGAATATGTGGTAGTACCAAATTAATCGAGAACTCTTGAAGAGCCAATTACTACTGTTTTGGAGAAATAAAACTGACTATCAATAAAATATTATGTTGTAATAAGTCTTATAGAAACTTATTTAGTTTCTAAAGTATTCCCGAAAGAAAGCAGTTGGTTATATTGAGACTACAAATAAAGGAAAGATTCAATATCTTTCTTTACTACAACTTGTAGCAGGACAATATATATGTGAAAATCTACCAGCTTTATTCTCCAGTTTGTATCACACAAATAAAAGAATGCCACAATAAAGTGGATGTTTATTGATTTAAACATTCATATCATAATAAACTTGGAGTTTATTGATACGCACACGTCATGGTGTAAACCTGAACTTTATCAATATTGATAATTTATCTAGTTGGCATAATTGGTTTAGCCATATTAATTTAGTATAATGTGCAAAAATAAAAGAGAATTCACATGTGTAAATATTAAAGAACTAGAAAGTTCTTTACGAATTCTCTTATGTTGCTTGTTCTCATTAATTAATAAACCAACTAAAAATTTGGATTGGATCCCATGAATGCTTTTGCGTGGAAAAAATGGCTCAACTTACTGTTTTTGCTTTGGTTGTTTTAACTAAGACTTATAATCATTATGGAAGTAATCATATGGCAATGAGATTATTAACAGTTTGAAGAATCTGGGTATAAACCAACGTGATGGTTTCTGATGCTACTGTTTGGCAACTTTATACTGCTAAAGTGCTTCGTTTGATATTTAACTGTGTACAAAATTTTATTAATTAGACCGGGTGTTGGATTTGAGTTTGATTTGTCCTACAATTATAAAAATTATTCACCTAGACTAATTAGGACGTGTTATTCAATATTTTGAATAGATTGAGGCCATTGTTGGCTGTTTGATTGGTGTTCTAGACGTTGCAAGGTGGGGAACTTTCTGTTAGCGAGGTAAGTGAGACTTTAAGCTTTGATACTTGCTTTTCTAAAACCCGTTTTAAAAATATATTTTCTCTGTCTGGTCTATGTGTTGGGACAAGCGTGCGCTTGGCAGAATCGGTGGTCTTAGACCAGCCGTAAATATATTATTTTAATTAAAGTACAACAACAAAAATATTACTTAATAAGTTGTTTGATAGTTTAATACGGTTGTGCACCATGATGTTGAGTTTGATACGACTGTGCGCTATGATGTTGAGTTTGATACGGTTGTGTGCCATGATTTTGAGTTTGATACGGCTGTGCGCCATGATGTTGAGTTTGATACGGCTGTGCGCCATAACATTGGGGCATTGTGTATGCCTTTGTACATCACATGAGCATTGTGTATGATTTGTATATCACCTGAGCATTGTGTATGCTTCATTAAGCATTGTGTATGCTCTGTTACATATTCGAGGCATTGTGGTGCCATTGTGGACCCGTAGGTGTGTTGGTAAATTTCTTTCACTACAAATATGATAAGTCCTTAGTGGCTACTCTTGTTGGTTAATTCTTAAGAACTATGGTGATACACATATATTGGGTTATTGTATAGTTATCATATTTACTATATCATTCCTGTTGTGGTATATTTGTATTTTCTAACACTTGTTCCAGAGGTATTTAAAGTGACGGGTCGAGGATCTCACTGAGTTATATTTACGTATAACTCACTCCTTACCTGCATCTCTATGCAGATACCGTTGTGGGAGATAGAGCTAGTGGTTGATGTGAGTTCGCTGAGTGGATCCTATTGCTGAGGTGAGCCGCCTCATTATCCGTGGAGGCCGTCATTTCAGCTCTACCTATATTATGTCTATTATTTCTTTCGGGTTTGCATGCCCGTCACTTAAACTTCTATTACTCCATTAGATGCTCCACATTCTTAGTATGTAATTTGGGTTAGAGATTTAGTATTTGAGTGCTCTTTAGATTATAAATAAATTATGAGTTTAGTCGAATAATTATTTTGTATTTAATAATATTTAGTGTTTTTGGGCTAGTACGTGTTTCTCTCAATGCTTGTATAATAGGTTAAGAGTACAAGAATTGGTTCGCCTAGCGGGCAGTATAAGCTAGGTACCAGTCACGTCTAGGGGGTAGTTTGGGACGTGACAAAGTTGGTATCAGAGCTTAGGCTTTACGTCATGGGTCATGGAGCACTGTTTGGTAGCGTCTTGTTCATGGGTATGTAGACGTCCATACTTATGACCTTGAGGCTACCGAACATCTAGGATGTTTTTCCCTTTGTCGTGCGTTAAGTTGTATCGACTTTAAATGTGGAATGTCCATTTCGCAGACGACTAGGACATGCACATCGCACATCCTCATCTGTTGGACGATATAATTAACTTGAAAATTTTAACAATAGATGTGCGGCTGAGAGTCACCTTGAGTACATGGAATGTTTTGTGCATTGGTGGTTGATATTTAACAATTTATAAATTTTGGGATAACTCTAGTTTCAATGGATCATCTACTAAAAATTTATAGGAATTCTGAGAGTTAGTCGAATTTTTGAACATTGAGTGTCACGACCCCAAATCCTAAAAGGTCGCGATGGCGCTTATCGTGGAACTAGTCTAGCCAACTATCACCTAACTACACATTTGTTTTAATATAATTTCTCAAAACCAATAAATACCAGCATAATAAGCAATTAAAAAATTTCTCTCAGTCTTTAAGCAAATATAACATAATTTACTATCTAAACAAATCCCCCAAGACTGGAGTCAACCGATCACGAGCATCTAAGAATAGGACTAACTCTGCTAAAGTCATAAATAATGTCTAGGAATAAAATACTAATACTAATAAAGGAAGGGAAATGGAGAAGTTGCGGACGCTGGACAACTACCTCGAAATCCCAAAAGCTGGTGACAACGAACTCAGACGACTACTGCTCCGAACCAGTACCTGGATATGCACACAGGGGTGCATGGAGTAATGATGAGTACGCCAACTCAGTAGTAATTAAAATAAATCACAGTCTGAAGAATAAGAAACACACAGTACAGATACACCAATCCACAAAACAGTAAAACATCAAGTCTCAATACATTATACATAAGTTCGAAAACCAATTTTCATAAAATCCTTTGAAACAAGTACATTTTTTTCCAATTATTTCTCAGTAACACTCTCAGTAATATCAGTTTGAAAAATGAAGTGAATCAGAGTCAAATCCTTAGTAAAATGTCATCATAAAACTGCCCCTCGGGCCATAATCATCACTCGTAACAATTTCCCTCAACACCTCACCATCACTCAGTATCAGCCCCGCGGGCAACCTCACTGTCACTCATGCCTCCCAATCATTCATCACCCGACACTCGTACTCAGTATGTACCTGCACTCACTAGGGATGTGTATAGACTCCGGAGGGGCTCCTACGGCCCAAGCGATATAAACAAGCCACATCATGGAATAAATCACTCTCAGGCACTCGGCCTCTCTCATATCATAACATCCTCACAACATTGGCCCTCGGCCCCACTCATATCATAACATCCTCACAACATTGTCCTTCGGCCTCACTCAGTCAAACACTCTCAGCATGCCACTCGGGCCATGAATAAAACGGGGTTCTCGACCCAAATAGTATTTCATTTCAAGAAATAGTAATATTATCAAATAAGAGTGTCAACAATTTCACAAGAAAGACTGAGTGAAAAATCATAGTTTCAAAATAGTGAGAATATCAGTAAAACAGCCCCCAAGGGGTTAAACAGATCGGCCCTAGGCCCCAAACATGGCTTACATCTCAATTATATCAAATCATAGCAGTACTATAGAGAATAAGCTTTAAAAGCAGTTTCGCAACTCAATAGTTGCCTAAAAAGGTACATTTTTTCAAATTCCCATTTCGTGCATGCCCATCACTCGTCATCCAGTGTCTGCGTCACTCCAAATCCGTGAAAGGATGTAAAGTCAGGGGTTTCATACCCTCATGACAGGATTTAAAGACATTACTTACCTCAAACTAGCCCGAAAAGCTACTCTACAACTCGCTTGCCTTTCGAATAAACTTCTGAGTGCTCCCAATTTATAAAGATCATATCTTTCACATCAAATTATTCTAAGGGAATAAATTCCAATTGAAAATACCAATTTTAGCACAAAATCCGAAATTAGCCAAAACCCGACCCCCGTACCCGCGTCTCGGAACTCGATAAATTTTATACCAAAATGTTCTTCATCATCTCACGAGTCCGTACATATAAAGAACTCTAAAATCGGAGTTTGTTTGACTCGTCAAATCATCCCTGAAAGGTCTCATATTCTCAAGCCCTAATTCCATCTTTTTCTACTGATTTTCATAAATTAAACAATGATAATTTGGTCCTTAATCACATATAATCGAGTTTTAGGGTCCAAAATCCTTACCTCAATGAAGAACAATGGTTTTCTCTTTTCAAAATCGCCTCGAAAGCTCTCTTCCCGTTAAAAAATGGTGGAAAAGTAGGTTATGGTCGCGGAGGATTTATTAAATACTGCCCAGGGATTTCCTTAATCGCGATCGCGGAAGGACCCTCGCGATCGCGAAGAACAACTTCGTTGGTCCCCAAAATTACCCTACGCGATCGCGACTTACATTCTGCGATCGCGATGCTCTACCCTTCACACCTATGCGGTCGCGAACCACCGACCGCGTCCGCAAAGAACAAACGCGTGACCCTAGACTCAGGCCTGCCAACCCTGCACGATCGCGACCTAACATCACGCGATCGCGATGAACAAACCTCCAAAGCTACGCGATCGCAGCCCGACCTCCACGATCGTACTGAGGAATTTCCTCCTAACCTCACTCAACTCTACGTGATCGCGGACCTGACCTCGCGATCGCGATGCACAAATTGGTGTTGTGCTAACACCAGAAAAATAACAGACTTTTCCAAGGCTAAAACGCCCGTTAACTATCCGAAATCAATACCGAGCCCCTCGGGGCCCCAACCAAATTTACCAACACATCATAAATGATCATTCAAACTTAGTTGCACTCTAGGAACACCAAAAATAACATCAAAACCCCAAAATCACATCGGATTCAAGCCTAAGAACTTTAAAATTTCTAAATTCCACCAACGATGCCGAACTATCCAAAACATATCCGATTGACCTGAAATTTTGAACACATATCCAAAATAACATTACGAACCTTTTCCAATTGTCAGATTTCCATTTTGACCCCGATAGCGTATTTTTCACTGCCGACCGGAATTCACCAAAACTAACTTTTGCCAATTCAAGTCTAATTCTACACCGGACATCACAAAAAATTTCTGAACACACTCGTAAGTCCCAAATCACCTAATGAAGCTATTCGAGCCATAAAATCCGCATTCTGAGGTCGTTTACCAATAATTCAACTCTCAGTTGACTTTTCCAACTATAAGGCTATTTTTTTAGACTAAATGACTAAATTCTTATTATAACCATTCTGAATCCGAGCCAACTAACTCTAACACATCATAAACAGTAATACCAACCTATGATCAGGCAATAACAGTAAATATAATACAAATTCTACATAACGACCGACCGAGTCGTTACATTGAGAATCCATTTGAACGGTGAAGTGAACTACGGATATGAATTTTGCGTTTGTTAGGCTTATTCAATATTTGAGGTTATAAATCCGATTAGGAGAGGGGAAAAAGTTAAGCTGAAAAGTAAAAAGTATAATAGCTTAGCTATATTAAGGTTGTTGGGCTTGGTGGTGAAGATACTTTGAGAAAAGTGTTCATACAGTTCTTATTTAATTCCTCTTGAAGTAATTCATTATTATTAGTAATATCATGATGGGAATATTATAAGAGTGATTGTGGTATGACTGTATATAGTTCAAATGCATTGAGTATGAGCATGAAAGTGGCAGTATGTGATACATAACGTGATCACGGGGAGTATCCGTGAGTGAATTTTATCTTGTGAGAAAGAATAAGACACAAGTATGAATCCTAATACACCAATAGAGTAAGAGGTTGAATAAAATCAATGCACACAAGCATGATTAGCTATTAAAGTAAGGGTAAGACTATAGTATTGAGATTGCCATACACCATAATAAGAATAGATGAACCATAAAGAATATGATCAGTGTGATTCAAATTTAGCTTTTAGCTTGAATAAGAATCTCCTTGTAATATTATTTATGTAAGAAAATCAAGTGTTGATGTTTGGTTATAAAAAAAAAGGCAAAGCTATGGTTAGTAATTATAATATGCATAATAATGCAATTTTATTGATTAGCACATTGTGTATTCCTCAGGGCATCCGTTTATAGAGATGGTATAATTTATATCTCTGGGTCACGTTGGACTCATTTCGTGGAGCCCTTCACCTTACTTGGGACATGAGTTAAAGACGTATAAGGTGATCATAATCCAAGTGAAAACAAATTCATATTAAATTCCATTATTATCGTATTGTTTTCATTATTGGGGATAGAAATAAAATAAATTCGGTATATTTGTGCGCTTTTATTACCCTATCTAGGTGATAACTTATTTAAAAAAAAAAGAATTTTACTATGAAAAATAATCAGTTGAACGATTTTGTTAACATAGGTTGTGTTCGATTAAATATGTGTTTGAAGAAGATGAGTAATATGTTATAAGATAATATAGTATATGAGGATAAATAAAGAATTTGAGTACTTAGAGGTATCATATGCGGTTTCAATCCAAGTGGGGGAGTCTTCTATTTTTGATTGATCTATCTAACATGTTTGGATACAATTCAGAGTCGAAACACACTTAGCATAGTTGAGTTTGAGGTTGTCTTGAGATTCAATTGGGCACTATCGTGTTGTCTTATGCTATGTTTCCATGAATGTTTTTATAGAATTCTCTAGTTCGATTGGGCCTAGTGTTGAATATAAAGGATTCACTTGATATGCCTATAGGCAAAGCTATCTCGCCACTAAAAGTTCTATATATGAGAAAGTAAAGAGCATGTGTTGTGTTTAACCTTTCAATTGGCTAGTAGAGTTGAGTAACTGACTATTGTGTTAGTTTAAATGGTTAAAGAGTTTCTAAATGTGATTTGAGAGGACTTATCGAGGATAAAACTTATTCAGGAGATAGAATTAATAAAAAAAATTGGTGTATTTTTATACTATATTATATAATAACTCTATAGGATCAAATGAATTAAGAGAAAAAGTTGTAAGACTTGGAGGTTAGTTATTGGCTTTTAGAGAAAATGCTCACTAAAGTCAAATGTGTGCAAACCTGTGGTAGGTGACTTGTGAAGATTTGTACTCAATAACCTATAAAAAAAAAAAAGAACTTCAGTCATTCGAACAAAGGTAACAACTTGTGGAATATTCACACAGGGTGTAATGCTTCACATTTTTAGTATGTAATTTGGGTTAGAGATTTATTATTTGACTGATTTTTAGATTATAAATAAATTATGAGTTTAGTCGTATAATTATTTCGTATTTAATAATATTTAGTATTTTTGGGCTAGTACGTGTTTCTCTCAATGCTTGTATAATAGGTTAAGAGTACAGGAATTGGTTCGCCTAGCGAGCAGTATAAGCTAGGTGCCAGTCACGTCTAGGGGGTAGTTTGGGACGTGGCAATATTGCAAAGCATGACAGATGCAATTGCTGACCCAAAGTAAGTAACTATATTCTCATTGCAAATGCTCATATTAAGTCCTAGAAGGACAAAGTCTATGGTACACTTAAAGCGTATAGATAAATTGGTTCAAATAAACTTCTCGATAAAGAAGATGAGCAAATGATCATAATAAAGTAGGCAAGTGATATAGAAGATCACATGACATAATACTTCATAAAATCTCAGGAGGGGTACATGTACATGAAAATATAAATGAAGAGATCTCTATGTTATGTCTTTATGAAAAAAAATATTGGAACCGATATAAAATGTTCATCGACAACATCTGTCATAGCGCTAAATATAGATGAAGATCTTAAGTCTATCGAATACAGACACAAAAACATGGGCAAAATGGAAGAGACACAATTCGAATAGAATTGGTTTCATATGAAAGACATGTAGTTTTGGACTTGCAGTTCAAACACTCGAAAGTACAAAGTCAATGGTGTGTGCAATCACTTCCATGTATCTTATACGTCTGACATGACATGAAAACTTGATGCAAATCTAAAGTTTATTTAATATGGCTTATATGACTTAACTTATATTATCCCTGAAGGATATTGCTTAAAGCATATAAAATTCTTGGTCATGAAATACTACATCCTAAGTACCAATTTGTGCACATTTCTATCTTGCTATAATTATAAGTATGATAATGTGATAGCGAGAATTTTTAAGGTGCAACATATTCATTGGAGTTAATATGAGTGATTTATTCATCAAATCTCTGCTGACCTCAACATTCAAGAAGCTAATACACAAGATTGGGATGCGAAGGCTCAAGGATGTGAATTGATGCTCTCATCATGGGGAGTTAATGCGCTGTACTCTTTTTCCCTTACAAGGTTTTGTCCCACTGGATTTTCCTTGTAAGGTTTTTAACGAGGCAACCAAAAGGCGTATTTTTAAACATGTGTACTCTTTTTCCTTTTCTAGAATTTTTTCCATTAGGTTTTATTTTAGTTAAGGTTTTAACGAGGCACATTATTTGTTGAATAAATATTCAAGGAAGAGTGTTATAAATAGAATTCTATTTAAGGTAAATGTCTATATTTTAGAGAGATCTTAGGGATTTTACTTGGTGGCTAAGTCGTTTTTTCCCTATAAATAGAGGGGTTCTATTTCATTGTAATCCATCCCAAAATTTAATAAGAAATACCTCTCTCTTTCTCTGCAATATTGTTCTTCTTCTTTTATTATTTCATAACATACCAAAAATATTCAGATTATTATAGCATATAACCAACAATTACAAGAGTTGGAGGAGAAAGATTTTTTTTAGAAACAAAGCTTTTTGTAGCTGTGGTAGTCTACATAAGAAGGAAATTAGAGAATAAAAAAGGACAGAATAAAATATGTACTGATCGATAGAACATTTGATTAAACCACATCAGTTCATATTCCACCTTTTAGCCTAAAATTTCTACTCTATCTGTCTATCATGTATAGCCTTCGAAACAACTAGGAGAAAAGGTGAATAAATAATTTTTAAACTGAATAGGTGTACAATTATCAATCACAAATAGGGGAAAAAAAGGTTTCATAAACAAGCAATAATTTTTCTAAGAACTTTTTATTTCCTTTAGGTTCATTCAGAGTTCTGCTTGTAACTTGTTTTTTATTATTATTATTTTTGGTTAAATAGTTGAAAATTGTAGAAATATTTTGGGGTGATATTTAACTTTTGACCCCGCGTGTACCATGGAAAAAACTTTAAGGTCAAAATTAAAAGTGTTGTCAAGGAGGCAAGCGAGGAGCAACAATACTTGTTAAACTTGAAGTTCTACCAATGGGACACGCGGGATAAAAAGTTAAAGTCCATCCACTTTGAGGACTATTTGTGTACTTCACCCATTATTATGGTAAAAATAATAAGGGTTAACTAGTTATCGGATTGATAATTAAAACATAGTCAGCGTTCGCAAAGTCGTTGAAAATAATCACCATTTTGCTGAAAATAATCATGTCGATGTATAAGCCCACTTTGGCGGCTCTGTGAATTCTATGCAATACCGAAAGGCATACGGTTCGCCAAACATGGTGCAATATTGAAAAACGAACATAGATAATAAACTTCTTATATATTAAAACCACATATTTAATCTCATACATAATGAGAATCCTACACAATGATATTTTCTTGAAATGACAATTCTTCTTTAGTTATGCTCAACTTTATATTTAGAGAGCCTTGTGAAAATATTCTCATGATGTTTTTTGAAATAAATATAGATAGCATCTCGAGCGTATTATACTCGAGCAAGCTTGCCTTTCAAGAGAAACAAACAGGAATTAGACATAATAATCCTATCTGGTTTTTTACTTTCAAAATGTTAGAGCACTTCAGTTCCATAGCTGGTATTGCTGGAGTTACCAGACTAACTTTGCTTCAGAAACAGCAAAATCATTGCCGTTTTAGCCATTTTCTAAGTTAGAGAAATTGTAAACTATAATAAAGTCTAAATTTCCTAACATGTTTTACTTGATTTGTGCTGCTGAATCGTAAGAGTTCAGCTGCAATAACATTTTAACAATCACAACTCCCCCTGCCAATGCAAACAAGATTTTCAAGATAAAGCAGAAAGTGTAATGAATTTCAGTGCGTCAAACACATGTAATCAAAGCAAATTCTAAGGTTGTGCCAAGTGACAAACAGTGCTATTATTTGGGCTACATCTGACACTGGAATAATCTATTATCGTCATTAGTTTACTACATCCAAACTCTGAACTTGTCATTCTCATTTGATAGACTTTGTATTCTAATGAGGATGCAGAGTCCACATCTGTCCCAGTTTTGTCTGTAACAGACCAGCTAAGTCAAACATATCATTATAGGAGTATATATCTACTAGATGAGTCTAGGAGAAAATAACAATACGAATTTTGCTTCTCCAGAAGTCTTACGCAATTTAAGTTTTAGATTGTTCACTTAATTCAACATATATATATATATTATCAGAACATGCAGAGATCCTTGATAACATGATTGGAAAGACGAAGAAAGTGTGAAAACAAAGAAAAAAATCAATTCTGCGCCCACCTGACATACTCTTCACAAGACTAAATCTATGCACACGCACAAAATTGTGGTAATGTTGGTTTTTGTAACCAAAAAACATTTAAAATATAGCCACTGTAACGTGATGCTTCTCCGGAAACAAGTTGCAAAATTGACACAGCAGGGACACGGGACCAGCCTAAATAAGCAAGATCCCTAGCTATATGAAATTTCCAGGCAACTTTGCACTTGATGACAAAATGTTGCTAATCTATTTGACAAGTTTGAACCACAAGATGCCAACTAACTAACAGAGAGTCTCTGTTCCGGCAAGTGATTGGATGTCGACATATTTGCCATTGTTTCCTTATATGAGAGATGCTAATACATGTAAAGCAACCTTTAGAATCTTTCTCTATTTGCTACCAAAGAAGGAATTTCCCTTAATATGACAGTATAAAGAACTTCTACACGATCATCATTGACTAATAGCGGTTAGTGAATTATCAGTTTTATCAACTTACCGTAATAGGCGAATCTAGTATTTCTCTGGGAATTGATCCATATTCCTCGGGTAAATAACTTAGTTTTGAACCAAGTGCACTACTTAACCTTTTCGGAGCATGAGTGCCAACATAAAATACCTAATTTGACAAAAAAAACACGAGTTCAAGTGCCTCATATTTTACGTCTAAATCGGCTCAGGTTACCGCCCTATTAATACTTATTATGGAAATTTATTAGTAATTACATTATAGCTAACATGTTATATAAATATTTTTTTACACTATTAATACATATATTTACTCATAATATTCCTGCAGTACAGTGATGCCTTATCCTTTGAATAGCCAAGTGTTGGGCTTTAAGTTCAGTGTAGCTTAAAGAGGGTGAATGAGAAAGGGAGGTAAAATGAAATATTTGAGTTTCCCTCCTTGGCAAAGGGACATTATCCCATATTGGAGGAAGAAAAGATTTTTGATGGGTATATATACAATTGCTCTTCTTCTAGCTCTTAAAGAGTTAAAAAGAAGGCAAGTCTCGCGTCGTCGTCGTCCGGCTTTGGTCAAAGATTGATTGATTAATCTTTTTGGACAAGATTCTTTTCAATATTGATTGATTAATCTTTTTGGACAAAATTCTTTTTAATTAATTAAATTAATTAACGAAAATTCAATCCGGAATAACCCATGATTCAGAATCAGTGCCAAATGGTCTATAAATATGTCATCAGAGTTTTTGGTACCAATACGCTGGTGAGTTAAATCATTCTATCCTGGGAGGATAATATTCCAACACCTCGGGTACTTGAAGGGAATAATTTTCTTAAGGACACACTGTGCATTCAGTGAGCTCGATTTCTTTATATATTATTTTTTAGAATTCATTTCGTTAAACTGGTTCTACTAACTTTTTGTTTCTGGTTTTATTTCAGAAAGTTTAATGTTTTATTATTTTTTCAGCAATACACATTGGATAACACCAAGTTTACCTAAAGATTGAAATTGAAGCATGGAGATGTTCCCTGATATTCCTCTTCTTATACCCTCCTGGTCTCGGACCTGTGGCCTGAATGAATTATTTTCATATTATATTAAGACTTAAGCTTAGTAGTTTGACAAGGTGGGTTGCTCTGATGGTAAGCACCTTCCACTTCCAACCTAGATGTTGTGAGTTCGAGTCATTCCAAGAGCAAGGTGGGCAGTTTTTGAAGGGAAGGATGCCGATGGTCTATTGAAAACAACCTCTCTATCCTAGGGTAGGGATAAGGTCTGCGTACAAACTATCCTCCACGAACATTCTTTCCCTTTTCATATTAGCAACTAAATAATTGTCACTACTTTTATCAATGACGAGTTAGCTTGAGCAAACACTAAACAAATTATAACTAAGCCCTTGACTCAAGCACTTACATTTGATAAGGAAATAAAAAAGAATTCTCAATTTTAAATGTTGAGATCTTTACATCGTTTGCAAGAAATCAGTGAAGAGAGCGACAAGACATGAGTATAGAGGACATGTCCAGACTCCACAGGAGATATATCAAAGTGGTGAGGCATGGCAAGATCCACGTGTTGGGCAACTGATGCAGGAATTTAATACTATAATGCCTGGCTATGGAAAAGGATAGAGGATTTCCAGGCTAGAATTTTGGAGCCAAGTATGGGGTGGACTTGACATCTAAATGATTGAAGCTTCATAAAAATACAGTCAAGCTTATTTGGATAGTTGTTTGGTCACAAGTCAGAGCAGCCGACATCCACAGCTTATCACACTACTCGCAACTGTATAATTAGTAGTACTACGGCCTACGGGGGAGTATGTATTTAAGTGGACACATAAAACTTTGGTCCCCCTCTCCTCCCCAACTCGTTAACAAAATAGTAGTTTTCTATCATGTTTCTCTACCAAAAGATTAAGGCCAGTTAACTAAGTATATCAAATTAGTCTCGTTATTTACTTGCTTTTATATCACTCTTGAAATGTTGGGCTCAATCATTCCGAAGACACGACTAATATGGCATTATGATGTGATATATTGTCTGTTTTGAGTTAAATTCGCATAATTTTTCTAAACTGTCTCACACCATTAAAAGTATTCTTATGTCTTATATGCATGTTCTCAATAATTTTAACTACTAATGTGGGGCATTGTACGCGCACCCAATATTTGTACTCCCATAATGAAATCTGATTTTGTGGGTGCATAACGCATTCACATCGCTGACATCCATAGTATCCTAGGGGCGATTTTGCATGAACACACGCACCAGCCTAAGAAAGATAATGAAACGCCTTAAAACCATATTTTCTTGAGGAATATCTCAATAACAAACTGTCCCAAGATTGAAGGCATGATCTCAAGAGTTGTATAGTCATCCTAGCAGGTTATTGTAACATTAAATTTTGACGGATCCACCACAATAACTTGTGGTGGAGGAATATTTGTACTTTCTGTATACTGTTTATTTATCTAGGTCCAAAAACAATGAGACACTAGAAATATAGTCGCATTGAGTGCTTGTAACCCCACCTAGCTAATTTCAAGAAATCTTGATTGGAGCAAAGGTAATAAGCGGAAATTATTACTGGTACTGCAACAGTATAATTTGGTCCGTAGATTGTGTCTTTTTGCCGGGTCCCAACAAGGAGAAAAAGTAAGGGGTCGTTTGTGTTTGATCAAAAAATATGGATCTTGATCCAAATAATTAACCTAGCGTTTGATCATAGATTCTTAAATTTGTTTTGAAAAATTTAATTTGGGTGAAGCTTGGTTTGAAGATGAAAATGTGTTTGGACATACGTTTTCAAAACCTATTTCCCAACTTTATTTTGGAAAAACAAGTATAAAATTCCCAAGTTTTGGGATTTTGGCCCAAAATCAACAATTGGGGTGATTTTGGGATTTGTGATTTTGCCAAAATGCGGGCAAAATTTATGGCCAAACATGAGTTTGCCTAATAAATCCCAAATTTATTTTGGCAAAACTCATGGTCAAACAGGTCTTTTACGGGTTAATCTTAGTTAACAATAATATCTCTAGAAAAAATTTCAAAGATACAATAAATGTTAGATGGTCCGGTCAAATAATGGCAATAATATGTAATAACTATTCTTGAAAGCAATAGGAATAATGTAGCATTCAATAACAATAAATAACAATGAATGGTATTGAAGTAAACAGGAAGAATGATTCACCCAACAAAGGATGTAATATGTGAATGATCCTCCTGACAAAGAAGAATGACAGACAAATCCTTGAATATCTTGAGTTATTCTCGGATCTGATTGAAATAGTAGAGATAAGAATCTTAGTGAAAATGTAATGTTTGTATCTTAGCAAGAGAGAGAATCTTTTAGTCAAAGTGTATTTTTTACAAATGAATATCACATGACCTTATCATTGTCTCTCTTTTCTATTTATACGGGACATGTTCATATGAAACCCTAATAGTACAAGTGTAGGGAATATCCAATAGAATATTCCTTTTCAGCATCTTATCATGAAAACTAGCCATTACAGCTCTATCAATGGTGCTCGACCTCGACCCTTGTTGACATCTCGACCACGACTCTCGTCGACTTTTCGACTATGGATTTTGCTGCTTCTTGGCCCATCTCGACTAACAATGACTCGAGAATTTTTCCTTTAGTATTATCTTGTCTTAAATATTTTAAGGGCAGATTTTGACCCTTACAGTTTGTTTCTCCACTTATTGAGGTCGTGCCCACGTACGAGGTCGATGAGCGGACAATGTCATTCATAGTTGGAAGGGGTCGTGGTGGTCATGGAGATGGGACTACATGGCTTGTTGGGGTCCGCATATTTTGAATTTATCAAATTGCTCGGGAAGCTAGTTGGAGTTATCTAGGCCATAAGTAGAGGCGACGTCATGGCATCATGCGTCATAATGATGTCGTTTCCCGATACATTGCATTGACTCAGGTGGAGCTCTTGATTGGCTCTGTCGGTTCAACTTTCGTGCTGATTATGTCCCATATGGTTTCGATTTTGGTGCCCCCAAATTTATAAATATGGGAATATTTTCCGATTCTGGGACTTTTCAAACTCCTTCTTCTCCGCTAACTACATCGTGTCCTATTTCCTTATCAGAGCACTCATTTTCCTCTATTTTTTAGGCTTATACTATTTTTCATTCTTCTTCTTCTTCTTTCGAAAACCTACTCTCTTATTGGAGGCGATGTCTAACATGCCTTCTAAGTCCGGTGAAGGGAGTTAGTTTCCCCCTTTGGCAGTGGTGTGTCCTCCCCGCGAGGAGGGTGTTCCTGCCACCGTTGATGACAGAGCCTTCCCGTTAGTGGAAGAGATAATTCCACGCAACCCCGATTCTCGGTCTGATTTCACCGAGTCCCCCGATGTCAAACATGGGGCTTTCCAGTCAATGATGACGGTGAAAGAATTGGAGGAGCTAAGGGATAAATTCAATATTCCCAATCATGTAGAGTTGATTCCGGCGAGGTGGGACGCCGTGCAGAATCACCGTCCTAGGTACTGCGCCTTCTACGCCTTCCCGTTCCAAGTCGATTACACTCGCCCTCCTCTTCTATTGGCGGAAGAATTTTTCCATTTTACGACATTTTTCCGGCTCAGCTCGCGCCGTACATTTACAAACTTATTCGAATGCTCACCAAATTTGCCGAGTTAGCGGGTCTAACTGACGCTTCGACATTTGATACATCTCGTCGCCCCTAGCTTTTATAGGGGGCGATGGTAAATCTTCGCCATCGAGGAGGTAAGTTATTGGTGGTGAATATGGATGACAAGGCCAACCTCCAATTCTGGTTCAATTTCTTCTTCGTCAAGACTAAAGACGTGGTGGCCAATGTCAACGGTTTCCCCGAGACTTGGAATTATACTCGTAACTATTCAATATCCATGTAGGTACTTGATTTTTCCTTGCGCCTGACCGTGGGTTTTGACTTATCGTCCCTTACTTGTTTACCCAAGACTTTGCCTCCTCCTTCGATCGCCGACATTTTCGATTGGGTTGGTCTACTTCTTCCTCACATTGCAGGGATTCACGAGTGGTCGGTTTTTTTTTGAAGAAGTTTGGACCTACTCCTCTTCCAACTGGTAAGTTTCTCTTATTATTGGCATCTCAAGTTTCTTTTCCTTTTGTTCACCTTTGTTGACTTTCCTCTCGTTGTGTTTTTCTCAGCTTCGACCAAGGTATCTTTAAGGAGGTCTAGAGCTCCCTCACTCTCGTTCTACAAGAGGAAAGCTGCTGCGTCTTCGGCTTCCGCCCCTTCTATGACTGCGGCTGATCCCGTTCACTCCCCGGTCCCTCCTGTTACTGCGACGGTCTCTGCTCCTTCTTCAATCGTGGAGACTTTGGCCGCACAGCTATCGGCTTCTCCCTTGTACCATCTCATATGTAACGACCCGACCGGTCGTTTTGAGCATTTGTACTTTGCTCGCCAGTTCTCGGGCATGACTAGCCCCGTATGATGTATTATGGCTTATGTAAATCGTCGGTTTTGGTATTCGTGATAATCAGAATAGATTTGGAAGAACAATTCCCAGCTTGAAGTTTTAAATATGAAAGGTTTGACCAAGTTTTGACTTTTTAGTATTCGATCTAGGATTTGGATTTTTATGATTTGGTTAGCTCCGTTAGGTGATTTTGGACTTGGGAGCGCGTCCGGATGTGATTTGGAGGTCCGTGGTAAAATTAGGCTTGAATTGGCGAAATTGAAAATTTAGTGTTTCTCGGTCGGCAGTAAAAATTTTGATATCAGGGTCGGAATGAAATTCCGGAAGTTGGAATAGGTTCGTTGTGTCATTTGTGACGTATGCAAAATTTGAGGTTAATTGGACTTGATTTGATAGGTTTCAGCATCAAATATAGAAATTGGAAGTTCTTAGTTTCATTAAGCTTGAATTGGGGTGTGATTCACGGTGTTAGCATTTTTTGATGTAATTTGAGGCATCGACTAAGTTTGTGTCATATTATGGGACTTGTTAGTATACTTGATTGGGGTCCCATGAGGCTCGAATAAGTTTTGGAAGAGTTTTTGGAAGATTTTGGCGTTTTGAGCATAAGCATGTAATGATCCAAAGGTCCATTTTTAGTTCTAGAGATCGAAATTTGATTTCGAGACTTCTGGTATTTTTATAATGAATTATAGGAGTGATCTGGAAAGTTTGGTCTAATTTCATCAAGTCGCGATTGGGTTTTTGACGCGAAACATGAGTTAATTATTTAACGAGCGAAATGGGTATTGCACTGAGCTAATGAGCTCCTAATTGACTTTCTATTGAAGGGCTATGTTTGTATGATTATTTGTGACTCATAGGAACAAGAATCATCGAATTCCGAGTTCGTATGATGGAGTTAGAGCCTTTTTAGTGAAAATAAACATTGTCGGTGCAACAGGATCTGGTGTGCACCTTTAGCAACCAGATTTTGCTCTTTTAGCGACGGGATTTGCGCTTTTAGCGACCAGATTGGTGTTTTAATTGAGTTGTCTTGTTTTTGTAGCTCATTTCCACATTTTTGGACGAAAAAGAACGCGGCTTGAGGCGATTTTTGAGCGAGAAGTCATGGGAAATCATGAGGTAAGTCACTTGTGATCATTTCTACTCCATAATATTGAATTATCATCGAATAATCCGACTAGATTACATGTTTTTGAGTTGTAAATTGGGGAAGTTAGTGTCACGACCCAAAATCCCAATCCGAGTCGTGATGGCGCCCAACGGCGGGGTTAGGCAAGCCAACAATAATTACACCAAGCGATACCTTTCCCATCTAATTAAACAGTCAAAGATTCCCAATTTATAACGACCAACATGATACTAGCCTTGAGCGGAAGTGAAATCCTAGTAGATACAAGCTGAAATAAAATGCATACATAGATATACATCCCAAAACCCCAAAATATAAATATACACTACGCGTGTGTGTGCCACGAACTAGTGTCACGAGTGTCATGGGCAACTACTGAATATACAATGACTACAATATATACAGAGTCTCCGTCTGAATGAAATGAGCGGAGAAATGTAACAAAAGAGCTTCAGGGTGCTGCTAGGAAGTCGCTGAGAAACCAGCTCACCGAGAAGTATGACCACGGTATCAATATCCAACGCCGGCCTGATAGTCAGACGTGCCAGCCTCCGGACCTGTACAGTCAAGTACA